>BQNB010158814.1:1859-14986 GCA_026074375.1 Tanacetum coccineum | reverse complement strand
AGCTTAAAAATAAGCTAGCAAAAGGATCCTTATGGCTTAGTGGCTTATATCACTAAGAAGAATGGCCAAAAAGCTACAATAAGCAACAAAGAAAAAGCAGTTTAAACTTCAAATAAGCACTTAAAAAACTTCATGAAAAAGCTATCTCACACTGATTCAACACTTAGACAAATTTTTGCAACTTTTTGCAATCTTAACAAAACACCAATTTTGAGCTTAAAAATAAGCAAACACACAGATCCTTATGACTATATAACCTACAAACAGATTAAGCTTTGACCTCAAAGAACAAGAATCAACAATCAAAAAAGAGTTTTAAATTCAGGATAAGCCACAATAAGCATTTGAAAAAGCATTTTCTCTAATTTTTCAACCCTTAGCACTTTTTGACAGTTTTGGCAAAAAAACTTAAAACAACAGTTGCAGGCATTTTGCTTTGGTTTCTAACCTCTTTTAACACATGCATAAACACAAAAACAACACAAAAAACTCAATAAGAAAAAGCACAATCAAATAAGCCAATAAAATAAGCTTTAACCTAACAGATTCAAACCTTAAAAATAAGATTTAACACTTAAAAACTTAAACAAACTAAATTTCTGGACTAATTATAGCTAAACTAAACTGACTCAGTGTCAAAATGCAATCTTAACCCGTTTTCACTCATTTTGTCTACTATCCCAAACACCCCTTTAACTTTTGAAAAACACATTTCAGCTTAGAAAATTAGTTTTTAAAACTAAGACTTCAAAGACCAGATGTTTTATAAGTTATTAAGATAATATTAAGCAAGTTTTAATAACAAATAAGCACTTAAATAAGCTAAAACAGATTATGCAACTTTATAAGCTATTTTAAGACAGTTTATAAGAAAACTTAAACAAATGATTTCTAAACTATCTAACAAGCATAATAAGCATTAAACATCATAAGAAAACACAAATAAGCAAATATAAGCAGACAATAAGCAAAAATAAGTAGTTGAATAGTAAATAAGCTATAAATGGAAAAATGAAACTTACAAAGGCCCTTGCTCAAAACAGGGCAAATGAGCTCACAAGAGCTTATCTACTAGCTCTAGCTTATCAAAGATAAGCTAGTAGTGTCCATGAGCCCATCCAAATCCGGTTTATCATCCAAAAAGCTTTTTTGAGTGATTTTTGGTCAAATAAACTTAAACCTTACAAACTATGAAAAAGTTTTGTAAGACTTAAATAACAGCTTAAGAAGGTTATAAAAAGAGCTTTTGAGAGCTTATAAAATAGTTTTAAACATTCAAACACTTTAACTAAAAATGGTGTAAAACATAAAAACTTCAATCTTTCATTAAACTTAAAATCATTACAAGGCTTTTAAGAAAACATTACAATAAGCTGAAAAACTTAAATTATAAGCTGAAAACTACTAAAAAACTTAGATGCCCAAAGGCTTACAAATGAGCCTATTTATACTAAACTAATGAAGGTTCTAGGTCTTGTGCTTCTTTGCTGAGAGGGCTTAAGCCTGTGTTTCTTGTGTGAGAGAGGTCATAAAGCAATCCTAGCCATCTAATTTGAGTAGTGTCCAAGTCATGTCATTTCCACCCTTGATCTTTTTGTCCTTAATCCTTGACGAATAGAAATGCAAGGGATTATCAAGGTGGCAATTAGTGGGATAAGGTGTGGGGTGTGTAAACAAAATGGAGAAGAAAGGGGAACAATATTGGGGTGAATTTGGCGGCTAGTGGAGACAGGACAACCAAAAAGATATATAGTGTTAGCGCATTTTTTTAAAGTTTAGGAAATGTCAAGAATAGTCCTTGAAGGTTTATAAGTGTATTGCAATCATAGTCCTTAATGTGTGCAACTTTGGTCCTTGGAGTTTGGGTTGGGTTAAGGACTAATGGGGTTAAATTTAAAAAGGGTAAGGGATAACGGGAGTGGAGTTATAAGGGTGTTGGGCTTGGTGTTTGGGTCGGGTATGGTTTTTAAAAGGACTTGGGCTTTTATTTATGCTTAAGGTTTATAAGGTTTTGTAAAGTATAAGTGGGCTGACCCGGGCCCACTAGGTGCGTACGGGTGGGCCCACTTTTGGCAATTTAGGTTTTCGGGTTCGGTTTTCGATGCTCTTTCCAATGCCTCATCCCAGGGTTGACTTTGACTTTTTGACTTTTGTTGACTTTGACTTTGTCTTTTTGACTTCCCAACGGTCATTGTTCCGTTCTCGTGCTAACGGTTTTGGCCGTTTGGCTTCGATTTTGTCCCTTATTCTTGGATATCCGTTTCTCACAATACAAATGCAAACATACAAATACAATATATTTTTTGGTACATTTTTTAGTCCCATTTAAGTCCGTTTTTAGGTGGTCAATGTATGTGTAATTAAATACATAAACCAAATCTCCCATACATATAGAGTAATGCCGGTCCTCACCAATCTATAAATTAAGCACTATGAAAACTAACAATCCGATCCCCTCGACTAATAACCTCTAAAAGTAGCTAAGAAGTTGTTCAGCGAGTGAAATTAAAGAATCAAGAGTTTAGTAAAGCCCCATTTTTAAAGATATACACTTATTCCTACTAATATATTTTTTTCTCATATTTTTTTAGCAACTAACTAACATATTTGACTTTCGTTATTTTTATAACCATTAGGGATCATAGAACAAGATGCATTTCGATCCAAAAATGCCCCAAAAGGGATAAATTTATCGTCCCCGACTTTTCACTCGTTCTAAACCAAACTTAAAACGAAATCACCGTTAAATATCAGTTAAGATGCTAACACTACTCATATTTGCAACTTGTGAACTTTTCACTCCCGACAATTATTATATATTAGGTGAATGTGTCATTTTGAATTTCAACCATGGATCAATGTTTTGCAAAATTCTATGCTTCACGTTCCACTCGAGAATAATGAGTTTGAAGGCGAGATCATCCCATGTAGCGACTTTCGTCTAGACACATCCCAACCTTGCGGCTAAGTGACCAGGCTTTTGACACCCCACAGAGACTAGTATCGGGACTCACGGACCTTAGGTTTCATAAACCCTTAGGTTTCCCGTTTACAAATATCTTATTTTAAAAACTTAAAGTAGAATAGTCAAACTTCAAAAGCATATTTAAATTTAACAAAAAGAGATCTATTTATTAATTCTCACTTAATATTAAACATAATATTGATGCAATTATAACCCTCGACCTTTTAGAAGGCCGTATCATTATTAAACCTCAGTCCTTTAAACAACTGCCACATCGGTATGCGAGCCGACCATGGTCCAGGAGTTTTATTTCGACCTCGGTGATTTCCTTGACCTTTTAGAAGGCTGCAACATCGGTTGTGAGCCGGCAAGATGCAGCAAACTTTTATCAGTCTCAGATTTTTATTCTTACTATGGGCTTTCTTTAGAAGGCTATAACATCGGTTGTGAGCCGGCAAGATGCAGCAAACTTTTATCAGCCCACAGTTTATATTTATTATATATTTTTTCATTTTTCATCATTTTTCATATATATATATATATATATTTTTTATATAGAGAAGACTTCTTTTTGAAAAATTCAAGTATAAGTTTGAACTAAGACTAAAATTTTTGCTATATACTACATAAAAATTGTTGATTTAAGTTTAATCTCCAAAAATAGCACGTATTATTAATCCGGTTAAGAGCTTATGGGAGAAAAAGCCACAAATTACATACATGAGCTCTTAAGATTTCCAACTAATCCTTGTTTAGCATCCAACTCATACTTAACACTATCATTTTTCGTTCTTCGTGAATTTCCACGAACGCTTAGCCTAAAAGTTAAGGAACAAGCTAGAGCTCAACACGCTCGATCGGGTCAAAATTTATTCTTATTCTGCCCAGCAGGAAAGTCAAAATTGTGACAAAACACTTATTTTATTTTTGAAAATTTTTAAATTTTTTCATTTTTGAAAATTTTTGTGGGAAAACGGGGTACGTGAGAACAACGGGCAAAGGTAGGTAAGATCATATCGAAGATATACTACCCCATACTAAAATTAAACATTGTCCTCAATGTTTCCTAGCCTAAGACTTAAAAAATCCAATACTAGAACTCAAAAAGGTCGAATGCATAACTTAAGCCTGAAGAAAGTATCAAACAAAAATCTTAAGCCGTTTATCAAGTGTGCTAAAAGATAAATGTTAGTCGATAATAATCTTTAGGATATCGGATTTCTCTAAAATATTGGCAAGCAAAGGCTAGGAAGCTCGAGTGGACCGAGACAAAACACCGAACACGAGAGTCTTCAGAAAATTTTGGGTAAATCCTGCAAACAATCACAAGCACAAACAACAAGAATCGGAAGAGTACAAGCCTCCTCACATCACAATAGAAATAAGAAAGAAGATAGAAGGATAAGCATGGGGTGCATCCCACGAAGCGCTTTATTTTTGGTAACCAAGTCACATAGCTTGACTCGATCCCCGAATTCATTCGTCCTTAGAGAAAGTGTGGAGATCCTGGACTACCTTGGATGGTAAGTCCTCTCCAAAGTAATGTTTCACACGATGACCATTCACCTTAAAGTTTGGACCATCGGGTTGAGATAACTCAATAGTTCTGTATGGAAAGACTTTGGTGATGGTGAAAGGTCCTGACCAACGAGTTTTAAGCTTTCCAGAGAATATCTTAAGACGAGAGTTGAATAGTAAAACTCGATCACCAACATTGAAAATGCGGTTTTTGATCTTTGAGTCGTGAAGCTTCTTCGTCATCTCTTTATAAATCAGCCAAAGTTTGCATGCTCAAGTCCTAGTAGGCTTGTGCTTCGAGCTTATCGTAGATACATGCCTTTTCGATACAAGCTTGTATGGGTACACCATATGGGGTGTTTTGTAAGCTTACGTAAGGCCCAAAGTGGCGTCATCTAATTTATCTGACCAGATGCACGGTCTCGCCCAACGGTCCGTTCAAGAATTCGTTTCACCAGATGGATACCGTCAACTAACAACTTGTTAGTGGTGATACGCGGTGGAGAGACAGTGAGTGACTCCGTATTTAAGCATGACCTTTGCAAATTGGTCATTGCAAAAATGGGTTCTGCGATCACTTATGATAGCACGAGGGGCACCGAATCGGGCGAAGAGAGATTTAAAAATTTTGCAAACAACTCGGCCGTCGTTGGTGGGGAGCGCTTTTGCTTCAACCCATTTTGAAAAGTAGTTGACAGCCACGAGTATGTATTTGTTCCCTCGTGAAGACGGGAACGGCCCTATGAAATCGATGCCTCAAACGTTAAATATTTCGCAAACTTGGATGGACTTTTGAGGCATCTCATCACGCTGCGAAATTTTTCCTTGACGCTGACAAGTGTCACATCGGGTGACCAAGTCATGGGCATCTCGGAAAATCGTGGGCCAATAAAATCCTGAGTCAAAAACCTTTTTGGCGGTGTAGTTAGCACCGTAATGTCCCCCCGTGGGTCCACTATGGCAAGCTGTGAGAATGTCAACAACTTCTTGGCCCGAAACACACCGCCAGATCATTTGATCCGCACATATTTTGAACAAATAAGGGTCGTCCCAAAAGTAATGTTTAACATCCTTGAAAAACTTGTTCTTTTGTTGGGACGACATCTCTTTAAAAATGAAATTCCCCGCGTGGTAATTTGCATGATCGGCAAACCACAGGGTACTTGAGTCACCACGAAAAATCACCATATTAAGTGTCTCGAGAGGAAACGTTTCATTTACCTCTTTTGGGTCAAGCACATTTTCATAAGGATTTTCTAATCGGGAAAGATGATCGGCCACGAGATTCTCGGCTCCTTTTGTGTCAATTACTTTAAATGTGAACTCTTGAAGGAGGAGAACCCACCGGAGCAATCTCGCCTTAGAATCATTTTTAGAAAACAGATATTTGAGGGCGGAGTGATCCGTATACACTATGCTTTTGTTCAAGATGAGGTAAGACCGAAATTTCTCAAAGGCATACACCACGGCTAACATTTCTTTCTCCGCCGTGGTGTAATGCCATTCCGCCTCGTTCATTGTTTTACTAGCATAGTGTATAGGCCTAAAGTGTTTTTCATGACGTTGCCCCAAGACTGCACCTATGGAAAAGTCGCTTGCATCGCACATAAGCGCAAAGGGTAAGTCCCTATCCGGGGCAATCAAAATTGGAGCTTTGGTAAGTTTTTTCTTTAACGTTTTAAAAGCTTGAATACATTCATTGGAGAAGATGAACGGAGTATTCTTCTCAAGAAGATGAGTCATCGGTCGGGAAATTTTAGAAAAAGCCTTAATGAAACGTCGGTAGAAACCGGCATGACCGAGAAAACTCCGAACACCCTTGACCGTGGTGGGATGAGGAAACTTAACAATCACATCGACTTTGGATTTATCGACCTCAATCCCATTTTTGAAATCTTATGGCCAAGGACAATGCCTTCCTTAACCATGAAATGACTCTTTTCCCAATTTAGACAAAGATTGGTGTCTTCACACCTTTGAAGCATCTTGTCTACACGAGAGAGGCAATTTCCGAATGAATTCCCTAAGACCGAGAAGTTGTCCATGAAGACTTCCATCATTTTTTCGATCATATCATGAAAGATAGCCATCATACACCTTTGGAACGTGCCTGGTGCATTGCATAAGCCGAAAGGAATGCGACGGTAGGCGAACGTTCCGTAAGGACACATGAATGTTGTCTTTCCTTGATCATGAGGGTCGATGGGAATTTGAAAGTAACCCGAGAATCCATCGAGAAAACAATAGTACTATTTCTCGCTAATCTCTCGAGCATTTGATCCATAAACAGTAGTGGAAAGTGGTCTTTACGGGTGGCTTCATTTAACTTTCGGTAGTCAATGCATACACGTCATCCCGTAACCAATCGAGTATAAATTAACTCATTTTCATCATTTTCAACAACAGTAAAGCCACCTTTTTTTGGTACGCAATGTACGGGGCTTACCCAAGGACTATCCGAGATCGGGTAACTTAATTCGGCGTCAAGAAGTTTTTCAACCTCCTTTTTGATGACATTGTGGATTTTTTGATTCACCCGTCTTTGGTGTTGAACCGCCGGTTTGTAGTCCTCTTCCCTAAGAATCTTGTGAGTACAAAATTCTGGGTTAATACCCTTGATGTCAGAGAGTTTCCAAGCGATGGCTCGCTTGTGTGACTTCAAAACCTTTATGAGAGCGGCTTTTTCCTCGACACTCAAGTCTTTAGCAATTATGACGGTCAACTTGTCATCACCCTCCAAAAATGCATATTCAAGATGAGGAGGTAAGTCCTTGAGTTCGACCTCGGGAGGTTCATCAATTGAAGATTTATCAGTTTTAGCTTCATAAATTTTAAGTTCTTTTCGTTGGCTAAATAGTTTCCTTGAGTGGGAGGGGGTAATGATGGATCATCATTGAGAAATGATTCAAGAAGAAGAATATCCCCCTCCGGGTCATAATAAGAGTCATCAACTTCTGGTGAAGTTGGATCATCTTCAAGAGCGAGGAAAGCATCGACTTCCTCAAGAAGAAAATCACTATCCCCGAAGGGAGTGAGAGTCGGAGAAGAGGTAGAAACGATCGGGTCATAGTAAGGAGTGGGATTGCCACTTGCGATCACATCGGAGAAACCGAGAACTTCTTGAGAATACTCCTCACAAGCCATTTCAATGACGTCGATTCGGTTCGCCGTCATATCATCGTAATTAGAGGAGTATCTCAAAGTTTGATCGAGATTGAATGTTACGGCTTCTTTTCCAACACGAAGAGTTAATTCTCCTTCGTACACATCAATCAAAGCACGTCCGGTCTTTAAGAAGGATCTCCCAAGAATTAGGGGGACTTAGGGATTGGAACTTCCCTACTTTTACGTCGACATCTTCGGCGATACCAATCGGTTGGGTAATCGAACGGTCCGCAAGTTCAAGAGTCATACAAGTAGGAGTGAGCTCCGGAAGAGAAAGCTTTTTCCACACGGATAATGGCATGAGATTTATGCTAGCACAAGATCGCCAAGGCTAAGCGACTCATTCCATACCGGGAAAATCCACGTAGAGAAATGCCGGGGTCTCTAAGTTTTTCAGTAACTTTTTGAGGAGGCCGCCGAGCAATGCTCATTTAACAAGTTCTAGCCATTTCACTAATTTTTCCTTGTTTCCAATCAACTCTTAATGTCAGCAGCAAATTTTGGCATATAGAATCAAAGCATCCGCGAAGCTAATTTCAAAATGCAAATCTTGAAAGATTTGGTAAAATTTCTCAATTTGATTGTTAGCTTTTTCGCGGATCTTTTGGTCATTAAGTCTAGACGGATATGGAATTGACGGTTTCGAGTTAGGCTTCGAAACACTAATGGGAGCAACAACGGACTCAGAATTTGGTACATGAGGTTGAACTTGGACAATCGGAGGTTGACGGTCCTTTGGTACTTCGTTATTTAGTGAAGGAGGCATCGGATCCCCTTTATCACCTCGTTGTCACATTCCACTACTTAGAGAAGAGAATATTAGTAGGAATCGTGGGTCCTTGATAAGCAACACCGCTTCGGGTGGTAATACCCTTCAAGACTACCTTCGGGTTAGTAATGGTAATACTAGGGAGTGTACCCGAACCAGAAGTAGAAGCGGTATTGAATCATGACTTGGTAAGCAAATCGTTAAGATTTCCATTTGATTTTGCATGTTTTGGTTCTAGTTTTGCATATTTCCATAAACTGCATCATTTGCTTTGACGTAGTTTTGAAATCATCCTTCGAAGCACGACTTTGTGTTTGCGAGGGCCGAGCTTGGTAAGGTGGAGCTTGGTGAACCGGGGGTTGATTAATCGGGGGTCGATAAATTTGGCCTTGGTTGTAGTTATTCCCTCGGTTTTGGTTGTAACAGTTTTGGTTATTTCCTTGGTTTTGTTGAACGGGAGGAAAACCGGGAGGTCGAATTTGATTAGCAATCGGGGTTCGGTAACTGGTATTTTCTTGATTGAAATTAGTTGCGGCGGCTTGAGAGACGTACTCTTAAATATTGTCACGATAAACGTTGCCATCGGTGGCGGGACAATTTCGGTAATAATGAGCACCACCGCAAGTAACACAACTTTCTCGACGCTCTTTTTACATGAAGCGGAGCTTGGATTGGTTGTTCCCTTAACGAGAAGTAAAGCTTTCACCATATCTTTAAGTTTGGCAACATCGAGAGAAATACCGAGGGTATAAGAGCTCGAACTCACTTTGGCAACAACCGGTTTGTTACGTGAATTACGAACTTTAGATTTGCTCTCGATGATTCTTAGCAATCACGAGGCCCATTTTTTTTTTTTTTATCCTAAAGTTCCCACCCCTCGCGCGAATCATGAATCTTGATCATTAGAGTTCAAAGCATTATAGAAAGTATCGAGTTAATGTAATTCCGAAAATCCATGATGTAGGCATGCCCGAAGAAGATCATTGAATCAGTCCCATGCCTCATAAAAAGTTTTCATCAATCGTGTGTAGAAATCTCGTGATACCAGTTTTTCGAAGTTTGTTGTCTTGGAAGGAGGGAAAAATTTGTTGATGAATTTCGAAACAAGATCATCCCATGTGAGAATCGATCGAGGGGGTTCTTTTTCAAGCCAAATCTGGGTGGCACCCTCGAGGGAAAATGGGAAAAGCATAAGCTTAACCGACATACTCGGGTGTGAGCATGAGGGTCTTCTTTGTCATGTCCAAAAAATTGTTTGTTTTGAACGAGGGTAAGCAAACCGTGCTTAAGCTCAAAGTTGTCCGCGGTGATCTCGGGAACAACGATGGCATCCTCGTAACCCTCAGGTGGTGCTCGAGTAATATTGACCATAGTACGATTATCGTCCATCGTAACTACAAGAGGAGCTTGATTTTCAATTGGTTCCACAAGATTAAATGGTTCAACAAAAGTCGGGTTGACTTGTTGTTGTTGACGGTTAGAATTACGAGATTGAGAACGAGTGTGCATGCACTAAAATATAAAAAGAAAATTTATACTAATTTTTTTTTCTTTTTTTTATATTTTTTTTTGGTTTTTTCAACAACGTATTCACAATATATTTTAATAACGGACAATGAGATAAGACACTTAAACCTAATAATCAACTCGCTTCTCGGTAACTCTTTAAAGAGAAAAACGCACAAAGGAGCGGAGGAGTAGGAAAGCGCGAAGCTATTAAAAACCTTTCTCCTTTAGGGTCGTAGTTCCTAGGAACAACCCGCCTTATACCCCTCTTAGAGTTTGTTTAACTTTCAAAGGTGAACCGTACCTCGCGAGAGACACAAAAGGTAAGTTTTTGATCTTTGGTTCGGGAACTTATTAATGATAATACTTCAATTGAAAGTATTATATTGATGGTGAATTTTCCAATTTCTTTTATGGACAATTGTTTTTAATATTAGATTTTCTATTATAATATTATATATATACTAATAAAAGAAAAATCTTTTTGTATTTTTTTTATAAGAAAATAAGCAAAATAACTTCACACGGAAGGATCTTCAAACACAAATTGTCAAACGGCTCAACAATCGTATACAATCCTCCCCGGCAGCGGCGCCAAAAATTGACAATCTCTTGATCAACCCTTTAAAATATATATATATATATATATATATATATATATATATATATATATATATATATATATATAAAATACTTATAAATATATAAATATAAGGATAAGAATCAAAAAATCTCAATTGTAGTAAACCGGAAGTCGAGAGTCGATTTGAGGAATGCAATTGAAAGTCGAGAGGCGTTTTGAGAATCGATGCTTGAATGGAACAAGATTATGATTGGTTATCTAAAACTACGGGAAAATTAAGGCAAAAACTTAAAAACAATTAAGGTAAGACAAATTTTAACTAAAAACGCAAAACGGGAATCCTAAACGGGACCTAAAAACCCTAAATTATCAAAATTAAGTCCTAAAATGATCTTTTTGGTTTTTATAAGTCTTAATTGACTAAAAAGCTAGAACAAAGAAAATTAGACCAAAAACGGAAAAGATTTAAGCTTAAAAACACTAAAAACATGAACCAGATTCAATCTCGTTCTTTAAAAAACCAAATTTTGCAATTTAAACCCTACGAAATCAAATCTAATTTTCCTAGGTTCTAAATGATAAAAGAAAATTTTCTAAAAAAGAATTATATTTTTTTGACTTTTTTATAATTTTTTATGAATTAAAAACGATTTAAATGAAATTAAATGTTTAAAAATACTAAACTATTTAATAAAAATCTGAAAAAATTAGCAAAAGTAACTTGAACAATGTAGAATCTAAACAAAATAAGTTAGGAAAAACAGCTTATCAAATAAGCTGTGAAATAAGCCAAAAACGACTTGTAAGCTAAAAGGGGTAAAACGTGTATAAGTATTTAATTTTGCAAAGTAAAATCGAAAAAGACCCCAGGGCAAGTGGTAGTGTGTGTGTTGTGTAAAACGTTTGGTTGTGGGGTTGAGGTCCCAGGTTTGAGCCTTGCTCACTCGGGGCTTCCCCTACCCTCAAACGTTTTTGTTTTCCATTTTTTACAACTTTTTAGAAAAACACTAAATAAGCAATTTTTACAAAAGCACTTTTTTTATAAATCACAAATAAGCACTAAAATAAGCTAAATAAGTGACAGAATAAACAAAACTATACTAAGCCTTAAAAATGACTAACTGTTTGGCTACTTGGGCACAAATAAGCAAACCAAAAAGAGTAATAAGCTAAGAAATGAGCTTAACTACACCTTATAAGCACATTTGAACAAAAATAAGCACTAAATTAAGCTAGGATGACAGAAAACTTAAAAAGCTATAAAACTTAAGAAATTTTAAGCTAAGATGCAAATAAGCTTAAATAAGCTCTAAACTAAAGAGAATAAGCTAAAATGGGCTTAATCTAACTTAATAAGCTAAACTAAACCTAGAATAAGCAAAAGCAATAAGCTAATAAGCCTAAATAAGCAAATAGCTTTTTGGCCAAAACTGATAAGCAAACAGGCCAAGGGGGACTTTTCTAGCTTAAAAATAAGCTAGCAAAAGGATCCTTATGGCTTATTGGCTTATACCACTAAGAAGAATGGCCAAAAAGCTACAATAAGCAACAATGAAAAAACAGTTTGAAATTCAGATAAGCACTTAAAAAGCTTCATGAAAATGGTATCTCACACATATTCAACGCTTAGACATATTTTTGCAACTTTTGTAATCTTAACAAAACACCATTTTTAAGCTTAAAAATAAGCAAACAAACAGATCCTTATGACTATATAACCTACAAAAAGATTAAATTTAGACCTCAAAGAACAAGAATCAACAATCAAAAAGCATTTTAAAATTCACAATAAGCCACAACAAGCATTTGAAAAAGCAATTCTCAAAATTTTTAAACACTTAGCACTTTTTGACAGTTTTGGCAAAAAACATAAAAAAACAATTGCAGGCTTTTTGCTTTGGTTTCTAACCTCTTTTAACACATGCATAAACACAAAAAGCTTTATAAGAAAAAGCACAATCAAATAAGTAAATGCAATGAGCCATAAGCTAATAATTTCAAACCATAAACTCTTAAAACCTTATAATTGAGATTTAACACTTAAAAACTTAAACAAACTAAATTTTATAACTAATATTATCTAATCAAAGTTGACTCAAAAGTACAAAGCAAATTTTGAGCCATTTTCACCCAATTTGTCTACTGTCCCAAACACCCCTTTAACTTTTAAAAAACACATTTCAGCTTAGAAAATTAGTTTTTAAAACTAAGACTTCAAAGACCAGATGTTTTATAAGTTATTAAGATAGTATTAAGCAAGTTTCAATAACAAATAAACACTTAAATAAGCTAAAACAGATTATGCAAGTTTATAAGCTATTTTAAGACAGTTTATGTGAAAACTTAAACAAATGATTTCTAAACTATAAAACAAGCATAAATAGCATTAAACATCATAAGAAAACACAAATAAGAAAATATAAGCAGACAATAAGCACAAATAAGCAGTTGAATAGTAAATAAGCTAAAACGTGGAAAAAAGGAAACTTACAAAGGCCCTTGCTCAAAACAGGGCAAATGAGCTCACAAGAGCTTATCTACTAGCTATAGCTTATCAAAGATAAGCTAGTAGTGTTCATAAGTCCATCCAAATCCGGCTTATCATCCAAAAATATTTTTTG
>BQNB010158813.1:0-14986 GCA_026074375.1 Tanacetum coccineum | reverse complement strand
TTTATAAAATTAGGGTTTTTAGTTTAATTGTACAAATTAGGGTTCAATTAGATCATAGAAATTGGGCCTTTTTGTTTTATAAAATTTCTGCACATTTTTAGAGTTCAAAAACTATTTTTCTATATTTTTCTCATTAAAGTTGTATTTTCTAGGAATTAAAATAGAATTTAGTTAATTTCTTTTTCTTATAAAAATCATAAAAAATAGTTGAAATTTTTTTATTCTTTTTGCAATAATTTTAATTTTAAATCTAGTATTTTTGAAAAATAAAAGAAAAATTTTAGTGATAATTTTTAGAAAAGTTAATTTTTAAATAATTCATTAAACTTTGAAAAATCATAAAAAATTCAAAAATACATAAAAAATTCTAATTCTTTTTCCTAAAATTTTCTTTTTAAATTTGTGATTTTTAGGTAATTGTATAAAAGCGGGGCTATGAACTCACCGTAAGTGAATGATTGATTATCTAAATCAAATAAGTGAATCGTCTCGGCAATCCGAATGCAACCTAATTAATTTTAGGCCGTATGAGTGTAATGTATTTTGTATAAATAAAATATCACATGTTATATAGTCACACCACCACCTATTAGTTTTTATTAAATCTTTAAAAGTTAAATTAATAATTAACTCGTACTTTGTTAATTAAAAAGTATATGTACTTGTACCCGTAAAGAAAATATTATTTTTATTTACTAATGCATCATTTGTAAAAATATATGGTTTAATGTTTTTATTGGTTACATAATGATATTAATTTAATTGTTTTATAAAAAGTGTATAAAAATATAAATAGTACGCGCGATTTTGAAACCTCATATCTTTATCGTTTTAACTCCGATTTATATGTTTCTTATGTTCACGACTTCGTATTAAGAAAATTTATCAAAATATCATATTTATAAAAAGTAAACCCCTGATGAACAGTAATAATTACTGTTCACAACAGTGCTTAAAACTGTTTTTATGTAGTTCATTATATATATAACTTGTAAAATTCGTAACTTGTTCGTTATAATTCCGTTTTTCGAGTTCTTTATGTCCGTGTCTTCGTATTAAGTTAATTTATCAAAATATCATATTTATAAAATTTAAACCCCTGATGAACAGTAATAATTACTGTTCACAACAGTGCTTAAAACTGTTTTTATGTAGTTCATTATATATAACTTGTAAAATTCGTAACTTGTTCGTTATAATTCCGTTTTTCGAGTTCTTTATGTCCGTGTCTTCGTATTAAGTTAATTTATCAAAATATCATATTTATAAAATTTAAACCCCTGATGAACAGTAATAATTACTGTTCACAACAGTTTATAAAAACTGTTTTTATAGAATTAATTATACGTAACTTGTTTAAATCATAACTCGTTCATTATAATTCCGTTTTTCAAGTTCCTTACATGCTTACGATCGTCATGAAATGTATTATTTAAAAAAAACATAAAATAATTTTCCCAGGTACTGTTTGCTACAGTAACTTCGAATTGTTTTATAACTTTAACTTATTTTTATGTATTAATAACTTATGTAAATTTTCACAAGTCCTCTCATTTGTAAAGTACACATCTTATATATATATTAAGCCCTCTATATCATAATATGTCCATATTGTCCAAGAAATGAGTCCCACATATTTATTTAAGTCCATGAACTTTATAATTAAGTAAATAATCAAAACTTAACAATTAATTAAATAAACTATTCAACACTTGTAAACTCTTATTTTAAGCATATTGACATATGGTAGACATCATTTTTATCCCATGAAAAATAATCTTGTGTATGTACATACATGTTTTTACTTTGTAAATTCCAAAAATAAAATCTAGGTGGTGATTAACATAATATAACAAGTATATAATTAAGTAAATGAATGAATGAATATTAAATACTTTAAATAGACCTTAAAGTAGATGAGTAGGATGAAGATCACAAGATATAAACCCTAACCAAGCTTCCAAAATCAAAACCCTAATCAAGAAAACCCTAGATATGTTTTCTTGATAATTCCTTGTTAAACCCGAATCCAAGCTTGTTAACACCTTGAGTAACCTTAGGTGACCTTGGAATGAACACTTGAATGCTTAGAATGCCTTGGATGAAAAATTAAAATGAAACCCTAGCTCACCAAGAGCATGCCGTGGGTTTTGGTTGTGAATGAGGGAGACTTTTGCTTTGATTTGCTTGCATGAAGTGTAAGTGTATAATAATGGACCTAGGACTTGCTATATAAAGAAAGGTGGTGTAAATAAAAAAACCTCAAGGACATGGTTTAAGGGAAATGGTTTTAGTACAAGGTGTAAGAGCTCTCCTCCTCCCTAGGAGGAGGCCACGGCTCAAAGGGATGCAATGGTACCAAGATGGGATAATTTCTAGTAACATGGGTCAATGGTACATCTTATGTAAGGTTTATGATATAAGGTGGAAGAGCTAGTGGGGATTAAGTGAATTATTTCTTTTGTATTCACGCTATAACTGGCCATAAGGCTTAATTGGATGATGAAATGATTAAATTTTATGTATTGGGTATAAAAGTGGGTATTTGTTTGAGTGTAGATGGATAAAGGTGCTTCTAGGTACGACCGAATGTAATTTATTATGAAATGTAAGTGTTTTACGTAACCAGCAAAAATAAATTAGGAAAATTATAAATTATACTCCTAATAATCATATAATACTTTCTTGATGTAAACTTTAATTTGTTTGGTGTTCGTTTATATTGAACGTTGATTTTTAGTTTACACGATTTAACTATAAGATAATAATTAAAAGTGAACGCGTAAAACTCTAAAAATAAATAATGGAATTTATTAAAGTCGTAAATAACCTAAAAATGAGAAATGTTACAGTTGTGAGATGTTAATTAAGTTGAAAATCAGGTTGAAATAAATATTCTGCCAGGAGAGACTAAATGTTGCAAGCAGTGATATATTGTGGATAAAGTTTAGACCAGCTCTTAATCTTGGATCTTGGCCAGTTTTGTAAGTTGTAACCGTCAAACTTTTTATTAACAAGTATCACTTAATATCCTACAATTCAAAGGGGCGTTTGTGCAAGAACTTGGGTTTTTAATGCTTGAATATCTTACAAATTTTGGTGGCTTGGTGTTTGCGGATTGCACATGGACATACAAGATACACACAGTTGACATTACACCCTCAAAACTTGGTGATGGTTGTCATTTTTATGTAGCCACAGTTGATACTAAATCTTTGTTTCAACAAATATTGGTGTTGTTATACGATCAACATAGGTTGCCAATTTAATCATAATGCAAAAAGCTTTTAAAGCTTAATTGTGCAATTATAAACCTTTCAAAGTATATAAAAAAGAACCCACTATAGTGACTTTTTAATTGCCAAAATCTTGCAATAACACTTGTCTTTAAACCCTTCAAACATAAGCTTCACTCAAAATCAAAGGAACTAGTTAAAATCAAGATTCTTGAAAACCCTTTTGCATGTTGATTTTTATTGTAGGGATTGACAAGGATTGATGTAGGATTAGTGTAGAAGTGATTGGAATTGCTTGGAAGAATTTTGATCATGATTTTGTTGGTGATGTTGTTGGTTCGATGAGAGTAGAGAAGAGAGGGGGAGGAAGAAAAATATTTTTCAAGTTATGTTGTGTGTGTGTTTGTTTTAGAATTTTGTAGGAGTAAAGAAAATAATAAGGGGGGTGTTTGGTTTTTAGTTTTATAGGTGCCAACAAACGAATAAAGGGTGTTTGGTCTATATTATATATATATATATATTATATTATATATATATATATATATATTATATATATATTTATATATTTTATATATATTATAAAACATTTATTACTAATTATTTTATTTTAAACACTTAGTTTTAATATTAAAAAGTGTTTTAAAGTAATTTTTGACACTGATTTCGGCAAAAAAGCGCGGGGAAATGATCAAGAAATACTAAAATAATAAGAATAATTTAGCTTACGGAGCTAAAAATATGAAATTTTTCAATTTCTTAAATGTTATAACGGGATAAATATCCAAAGGCAGACTCATGAATAATTAAAACGACAATTTTCACCTCAATTGGCCTAGGAAGGAGTTAAAACACAAAATTTCCTTCAAAGTAAAAAAATAAGAATGGTGGTCGAGATTAATATGACGTACAAATAAGAGATGTTACATGCTAAGTTATGGAATTGAAATGTTTTGCATATATTCACTATCATATTACACAATTGTCCACTATTTGAAATATTGGCACAGCAACTAGGTTTTCTTCAAACCTACGAGCTCACTAACATTTTTATGACCTTTTCGAGTATCATTTTTAGGTGAAATTAATGATCAGTAAGGTTGTGATGTGAGCTAGCAGACTTTAAGAGTATCCTCTATGGATCATGTATTGAGAGGTCGTGCATTCGATGTTTGTTTTGACTTAGTACTTTGAGGTTTTGGTTCAAGACTAGTATGGACCCCTGTGTGGGCTTTTGGTTGTAATAATTGGTGACTATTTGATGTGTTCTTGTTGGGACTTCACTCAAGTCTGTACTTGAGGTGGAAGATCATCATGACACTTTTCATTAATGCATTTTAGTTTTTCTCTATTTTTTATCTTGTGTTATGATTGATCATTCTTCGTCGCATACCCGTGTTTATGCCTATGTCGGGGTGTGACAACAATGCCATTCACGTTACGCCTCGGGTTTCTGCCTTGGTGGGGTATGGCATAATATTTCTTGATTTTTAACTTTTAGCACTTTATCTATTAATCATGTTGCTTGATCCTAAACATGATTTTAAACTTTAGGATAAAACACTATTCTCATATATCTATTTTTATTATATACATAACTATCATCATCATTATATATATGTGCACTTGTCTACTAACTTTGTGTTATAGTACGCCTCCATAACTCGATTCCTTGATTCCCCAAACAAGGAGGGGCTTCCGTCAAGCACTTATAGAGTCCATATTATATACATTTAGTTGTATATACTCGTCCAACAGAAAATCTAGTTTGCAATAACCTTATTTGTAGGTTCTTAATCGTACCTTGACGCCTCAAAAAAGGGGGAGCATTCATCAAGAAGGAGCATGCACGCATTTATCATATATTTCTCCTATTGCTTCATGATATATATTATGTACACAAAACTAACTCTTGATGAAGGTTAAGTCTTTGTAAGAAATTTGATCCATGGATTCGCTAGCAACCAAGGTCAATAATCATAGGAGTGCAATGATCTAGGGAGAGCTCAAAGGTATCAAAGTAGATAGCTTGGAGTTTTAAACAAGTATGATAGAAGCATAACTTCACTAGGTATGATGCAAGCTCGCCTTTCTAGGGAGAAGGAGGTTAAACGGGTATTGCAGTGAAGACACTAAATCACATTAGAGCACACACCTTTTTTTGACAAAAGGGGGAGAATGAAGTGTAAACGAGTAACTTTTAAATTTAACTATGTGTTACAGTTTACATATTTGTCATCATCAAAAAGGGGGAGATTGTTAGTGCAAATATTACAATATTTAAACTAAACAGTCCCTTTGGTTTTAATAATAACAAACAAGTAACTTGTAATACATAACTTAAAATGCGCAAGTTACTCGTGACCATAACTCATCAACGCATACTTGCATCAACACATACTTGCATCAACACCTCTCAACGTCTCGAGTCCACTTATGCTTCAACAAAAGGTATGAAAATGTTTGTTATGTTGCATTATGATCATCCATTTAACAAACCATTGAGAATGATTAAAATACTTTTTTGAGTCACTAAGTATTTTCAAGGTCAATCACAATTTTTCGAACCTCGTTTTGCATTTTCATCAAAAGTTATGAACACCATTTTTATTTAAACTAGCAAAACCTATTTTGTCATGCATACTAGTTTAATTATTTGCATAAACCCATGTAAACTTGCTTACATCTCTAATAAACAAATGATTTCAAGTAAACACATACTTAATAGTTAACTAGTTTCAATAGTAAATAAGACAAAATTGGATTAACCATTTTTGGAAACAATCTTACCATATCTAAACAAATCTTTTCAAATCTATCAAATCTTTTCAAATTAGTGTTAATAAAGATTTTGCTTCTAGAAGCATGTACTTAATATGATATTAAAGTATAATTATGAGATTTTGTAAAGATATATGGTTAACCACAAAAGACAAAATAACAACTATTTTTTTGAAACTGCACACCCACGGATCCACCATGCCTGGATCCGTGGATCCATTTGTTTTCAAAAAAAAGGGCAGATTTGGTTTTTTTATAAATACCACCCACTTGCTAGCTTTTTGAGCATCTCTTTTCACAACCATTCTCCCACACATTTTCACATATTTAGGGGTCATTAGAATTAAGTTTTTACAATGTAAAAACATAATTAATCATGTATTTAAAACTTCACTGACCCTTGATTATTATGCTTCTACCTTTCATTGCGTTTGCAAGCATGTTTCTACATGATCATCCATTCAAGCAAGCCTAGAGATCTTTCCATCCTCATCCACCACTACTACATATATGAAGATTTATATAACAAGCAAAAGTGACTTGTCATCTTCATCAACAACATCATGCTTAGTGATCTTGATGTTTAGATTAGGCTTTTACATCCACTTGACACTTATGTCTTGGATCATCATTATACACCTTTTGTATCATTCATTATACAACAAACTAGATGTAAGTTGGTTTATGTGTTTAGGCCATAAAACATAAGGTTTGTTATGTTAGGCCATAAAACATAACAAGTTTGGTTGTACTTGAAGAAGGACTCAGTGTTTAGCTTTGTACCAGAAAAAGTGTAAGCGACGTTAGGTTGGTTCTACCTCGAAGTAGGACTCGGTATTTAGCTTAGTACCGGATAAAGTGTAAGCGATGTGGTATGGTTTTCTTCGCCTAAAAGGAGCTTGTTGATCTAGTGAAGTAACTCTTGAGTTGGGTACTCGGGGAGTGGAGTAGGGTGAAGAGGAGCTTCGTAGCCGAACCACTATAAATCATCATGTCCAGTTTGCGCTTTCTTTTACTTATCTCTTTACATTTATGTTTTCTTTTATCGCTTTACATTTATATTTGCATTGCGTCTATGTTTGTGTTATATAATGTGTTGTGGTGACATGCTTAGTTTTATGCTCTCTACTATCTTTATTTCTGTAGATCTATTAGAGACACTTATCATATTACATCATGCTTGATTGGTTGTTTGATACTAAAGTCTTAAGTTTCTTAATGGAAACGTATTCACCCCTCCCCCTAAGATTCCATAGAGAATGTGTGGGTAAGAATGTTATGATGTAATGTATATGAGCCTATGTAAGGAACAACAGGAACAAGAGAGTACATTGTGCAAGGGAATATGAGTTGACATATGTGAGGATAAGCTTGGGGTAGGGTTAAGTGATGAAGGTTTAAGGTTGAAGGTTGATGATGAATATAAAGTTAATCAAATGATTGATTATGAAGTTAATAATTAAACAATAATGATTGAGAATGTATTTGGGAAATGGGAAAGAATATTTAGATTGTATGGGAGAGTGTGTGTAATCACTTGTTGGGAAGTGAGGATTAACAAATGATTAGGTAATGTTTAATGGAGAGTGGATTATGTAGGAAAGTAGGATAAATCATTTGTTGGGAAATGTTATGGAAGAACAAATGATTAAGGAATGTTTAATGGGAGATGGAGTAAATGTGTTGTGTACGGAATTTAGGAGTTTGTAAAACATTAAGGTGTGGGAAGTGATCAAATGTAAAGTACAATCAACTTCCAAATAACACGAGCTCAATTAGTAAATATGACTTAATCCATAATAAACTAACAATTAACATGATCAGTAATCAACTTGATGCAAACATGCTAAGTGCTTTGCATCTCAAGTAAAGCACTTCTCGTAAAGGAAAAGGATGTGTTTACGCAAAGTGACCTTTGACTTTGTTTCACCAATAAGTGAGTAAAATCCGTTATGTGATTAGAGAAGACGTGAGACCGAATTATGGTCATATGAATACTTTCATTTGATGGTATGTTGAAAGTATGAATTTCCTAGGTTTAGAAAAGAGATTTAACCTTGTCTAAAGGTGTTTTAGTAAAAGTATTGAGTTGGCATTTTATCATAAATGGGATGAATTAGTTTTGGCTTCTCTCTAAGTCCAAAACTCACTGCGAGTTTGCCTAATAACTCAAATATCATGTACATACCTTTTATGAAAGATCAACACTTTTTGGGTATGAGGAAAGCTGACATTTTGAGGATTTGGCCATTTCTAAGCCGTGATTTTGATTCCTTTCTCAAGTTTTAGGTTCTCTTTTTCCCTTTCCCTAGACTTTTAAATCAACTAATAGGGTCTCTGTTCATGAAGGAGGTTATGGCCAAAATACTAAAGATCCATTGCATTCAATCATATAAACATGGTTCATCTTATGGATTGTTTCTTTACTTTTGATTCTCTTCTAACGCACATATAAAAGCATGTTCCTTTCCTTTCGAGCTTTCGATGATCATTTTAAGTGTCTCCTAATATATATATTTTCATCATTAAAATAGAAAGGTGATTGATGACATCAAATAACATTACATTTATACCATCATTTATCCCAAATAAATTACCCACTTTTATATAATTATTGCAAGAATTGTTACTTAATTGCTTAAAGTTGTTAATTGCAGTCATTACAGAGTGTTTTGTGAAGACGAGCTGAAAGGCGCACTTTTTGGAGCTTAAACAATGAAATTTGAAGATTACTAATTTCTGACTACATACGCCGTATCCAGCAAAGAATATACGTAGACGGTGTCAGCACCATTACTTCACAATAAAATGCGCATACTCAATTCCCAATACGGCGTATCCTACTGCCAACATACGCCGTATCTAGCTGGATAAACATTCAAAGATCCTATAATAAATATATATTGGGAAAGATATATTTGATTGATTGTGAATGTAGCGCGCACTCTAAGAAAATTACCCGTATACGCCGTATTGACCTCATTCAATACGGCGTATCCACCAATTTTCAAAGCCTATAAATATAAGACTCAAAAACAAGTTTTCAGTGTGCAAAATCATATTCTCTATACCATACACATAAAAGACGATAATTTGAAGTGAAGAAGAGCAGCCAAGGTCAAGCATCAAGCCTAATTCCATAGAAGACACCGTGTAATTCCTATAATCTTGTACTCATTTAATTTTTGGTATCGTTTTGTAAAACATTTAGTTTACCTTGGTTATTTGATTACACTAATATAATTACAATGGTAATGGGCTAATACCCTCGGGTATTAGCCATCTTAATGAAGATTTAATGTTTGGTTTGTTTTAATCTGAATTGCTTAATTAATTGTTGATTGTTTAATTATGTTTATCACCTAATACTTGTCCATGTGCTTGAATATGCGACCTATCATTCAACTATGACTAGTGATACCTAACAAGTAATCTAGATACTAGGATAGCTCTCCATATCGTGTTTTATTGACTGGACCAATAAGATCACAAATAATGTTCTATCTTTGTCTTTAAATTATGAGCTTAGTTGGACCGGCAGGTGACTCGTATGTTTCAACAGGTATGTTCTTAATTAATTGATAAAGACTTGAACAGTGAACTACCAGTATATAAAACTGTCAAACAGTAAGTGGGTAAAGTCCCGATGGGCTAGGGTTTAACAAGATCACCATTGCTTTAATCTCTAGATAGATTATAATTAAACTAAAATGATGTTTTATGCGGATACGTTAATTGTGACATGATTCAACGTGTCTAGGTCTTAGGATGATGTCCCGCCTAAGTCTTATGAATGATATGCCGCTTAGAGATAAGTTATCATTGCACTAAACAAACAAACCAACATTTAATCAGATTTAATATGGCTAATACAATTTTCTATCATTTGGCTTGTACCGCTCTTTTATCTTTTGATTGTTTTCTTGCATGTTTATTGTGTTTTGAATTGATTTTTGTCACCATAAAACCTGTGTCAGTCTCCCAGGCTGAAAACCCCCCATTTATCATTAGAACTAGGTTTAGCATAGGTTTAACAAGTAACTAGAATTAACTAGATTAAATAAAATACTAATAGAATATAAGGTTAACGACTATGTTCTTAGTGTTCGACACCCTACTTACCACGAAACTCCACCCGATCGGGTATACTACCCGTTAAAGTGTTGTTTTAGGATAAGTCAGCTAAATATAAATTTAAAACTTGGTAAGCAATAAATTGACCCTACACGACAGCACATCAAGTTTTTGGCGCCGTTGTCGGGGAGTAAAAAAGTTTAACCTTTAATTTTATTAGTATTTCTAACCATTAGCTTAGAATAATTTAATCCTATTTATATTTAGTTAATTGTGTGTTTAATTGTTTGTTTAAATTCATGCATTATTTAATAGTTTTCTAAGTACTCTGTTCTGGTAGATCAACTGATACGCCGTATCCACCAGTTGGATACGACGTATCAAACCTTCTAGTCAAACAACGTATTGATTGATGCACCCTAAACAACGTATCTATTATTCCAAACAATATGATGTATTCTGTAAAATCAATATGGCGTACTGACCTTCAGCAGATCTATATGGTGTATTCAAATCAATTAAATACGGTGTATCGATCCCCTAATACAATAGCAGTCATAATTTTTTGTATTCTGGTTTCCTATCTTGCTTTATGTGTTCTCTTCCCTGAGGGCACATCCTACTGATCATTTAGTCTTGTTCTCAGGAAAATTAAGACAGGAACCATGACGGAACCTACATCCGAAAATAACACTCGAACCACTTATGATTCGGACATTACAATACCAAAGCTCAACATGGAAACCACGATTGAGATTGGGTACGAATTCATGAAAATACTACAAGATAATGCCTTCAATGGAATAGACGGAGCCGA
This sequence comes from Tanacetum coccineum, assembly GCA_026074375.1. Taxonomy (NCBI): domain Eukaryota; kingdom Viridiplantae; phylum Streptophyta; class Magnoliopsida; order Asterales; family Asteraceae; genus Tanacetum; species Tanacetum coccineum. The sequence goes on along the minus strand of BQNB010158813.1, from coordinate 4,081 downwards.
TATTGTCAACCACATTGCGAAAGTAATGGAAATATCATAATGGATTAAAATCCCTAATGTCGATAAAGATCAACTTCGGTTGCACATATTTCCAATTTCAGTTAGTGGACGTATAAGAGAGTGGTATAATAATGAAGTAAAAGGTACAGTCACCACTTGGAAAGAATTGGGTAAGAAATTGTTTTAGAAATATTATCCATTATCCCATACTTGCCATAGTAAAATACCAGATGACTTCTACAACGGGACACATTATCTTGAATTTCTCGAATGGTTGGGATCGAAATTCAAAAAACCATTAGAACATGGACGAAAACACTAAGAATAGGCTATGGAATATCTATGTAAATGAATATAAAGTTGGTATGTGTTTAATTACACACACCCTTTGCCTATAAAAATGAACTTAAAAGACAAAAAACATACCAAAAATACATTGTATTTGTGTGTTTTGCATTTATATTGTATAGGAAACGAATATCAACAAAAAGGACAAAAACGAAGCCAAAACGGACAAAACCGAGCACGGAATGGAAAAAGCTTGAAAAAGTCAACAAGTCAAAGTCAAAGTCAACACCGAGAAGTCAAAGTCAAAATCAAAGCAAAAACCGAAGAAATACTTATTGGGCTTACCTATACCTATCTAATGGGCCGGGGCAGCCCTTTAAGCTATTATATACATAATACTAAAAGGCTTTGAAAAATAAAATAAGCCAAAACCCTTTTTTTAAGTATACCAAGCCCAAATCAATTCAACCTGAGGCCCAAAGAACCATTTAACGAGTGTTAGTCCCTTAACCCTTTGTCGTTAGTCCTTTAGGGACTATGGGTGTAAACACACAATACAACCTCAAGGGCCAAAACTGCCAACCCACAAATTTATAGACACCACAAAGGACCATCCATGCAATCAAACAATACTAGTTGAGGGGTCAAATGTGCCAATTACCCAAACCCTTTACCCTGCACCAAAACAAACGCACAGTAAATTAAACCCTTTCCTGCTAATTCTACTATTCACCTTCCTTGTCAATTTTCACCTCGATTTATGCACCCACAAACAAAATACCACTCTCCAACCTTAACCCTACACTATAAACCAACAAATTCCACCTTGGCAATCCTCTCCATCCTCATTCGTTTATGATAGTTGACAAGAAATCAAAGGTTGTGATCAATGGACTTGGAGACAAAGCAAAATAGACGGCTTAGATGACTTTTGAAGCTTACCTCACACAAGAAACACAAGTGCTCTACCTCTCACAGAAGAAGCACAAGTGAAGACCAAAGACTTAAAGATTTTTAAACATAAATAGAAGCCATTGTAGCTCATTTTAGGGGGGGTCTTGTTTTTAACTAATTTAACCAATTTTAATACTGTCATTTACTTTACTGTCATTTAAATTCTTGTCATTTAAATTTTGAAGCATTGTAATCTTTTATAAGTTAATGAAAGTTTAAGTTCTTTTAAAATATTGTCATTTACTTTAATTGTCCTTTAAATTCCGTCGTTAAGCTCTTACATAAGCTTTTGGTTCATTCAAAGCCTATATAAAAGCTTATTTACATTTATGTCTTAAAAATAAAAAATCACAAAAAAATCCTCCCCTAAATTACCTCCGTTGATATTGGATGATAAGCCAAAAAGGGATGGGCTTATGGACTTAGCAGCTTGTTTAAAATAAGCTGGAGCTTTGTAGACCATCTCCTAAGAGCTTAATCACCCTTGTTTTGAGCAAAGGGATTTGTAGGTTCTTCTTTTTCATTTTTGCTTATTCACTGTTTATGTGCTTATTTACTGTTTTAAAATGCTTATGTCTGCTTATATATGCTATTTTATGCTTATTCATGCCTTGTTATAGTCTAAACTTACTTTGTTCTTGATTTAGTTTAAAACTGTCTTAAATTGCCTTTAAAATGCTTATCTTAGTTTCTTATTTTAAGTGCTTATTTGTGTTTGGAATCTGCTTATTTTTGCTTAATATTGCTTTTTCATCATCTGTCTCTAAAAAATTTGGCTTAAATCAGTTTAAAATAGCTTAAAAATGGTTTTAAGGTTTTTAAAGGGGTGTTTGGGACAGTAGGTAAAATGGGTCAAATAGTGTTGTAAAACTGAGTAGGTCATTAAGTCAACTTTAACAACCCTTTTTAAGCTGTTTTAGTCAGTTTGTATAAGTCTTGCAAGTCTAAAAGTAAGTTTTAAGTCTTTGTCTATAAGATGTTCAAACTGTGGTGTCAAATCAGATTTAAACAACTTATTTGCTAAAGGCTTTGAAAACAGATTTTAAGGGATGGTTTAAGGTTCATTTTAGTGTCAAAATGCAGTAGCATAAATGTCTGCTTAATTTACTTTTGTTTGACCAAAGTCTGTCAAAGAATTTTTAGTTTTTAAAGTTTTAAATAGCCATTTTTCAATTCCAAATTTAGATAAGTTAAAATAGGTTTTAGAATCTAAAAATTGGCGCACGAGTAGATCTTAGGTTGACTTTTATCTGTTTTAACTTATTTTGCATTTTAGTCACCTTTTACTAGCTTATTTTGAGGATGCAAGAAGCCATTTGTTTTTTTTAAAAGTAAACCAAAAAGAGCAATCTGCCTGAACTGTCTTATTCTTTAGCATTTTTCATAGTCTATTTGTTTTTCAAAATACTTTTTCTTTACAGATTAGTGTAGCTTATAGGAGAAGCTTTAAGGTCATGTAAGTCTTTAAGCCATAAGGTTCCATCTTCTAGCTTAAAAATAAGCTAGAAAGTGGTCTCTTAGGCTGTTTGTTAACAGTGTTTAGCTTATAGCTTATTTGCTTTTTCAAGTTTTTCTGCTTATTTACTTGGCTTAATATTATTCACAAGTGCTTATTAGGTGTAGGTGTATATCTGTATTTGCTTATTTTGTAGTTGCATTTGCTTATTGTGTTTTAAAAAGCCAACCAGTTTAGCTTTAGGTCTTAGTGTAAAAAAAAGTAAAAACTGTCACTTTTTCTTTTGCTTCTCACCAGCTTATTTTTGAGTTTTATAAAAAGTTACTTTTTTAAAGTTTGTTATTTTGGCTTATTTTACAAGTTTTTAAAAAGAAAAAGAAAAAAAATGTTTATTAAAAAGGAGAGGCCACAGGGGTCGAACATGTGACCTCTCCCTTTGCACACACACGTCCCAAACAACACACACACTAACCATTAGCACCAGTAGGGCCATCTAGTCTTATGTTACACCATTAAGTATTTATCCCTTTTCCCCTTTTGCTTATCAGCCCTTTGTGGCTTATTTATAGCTTATTTATAAGTATTTTCCTGCATTTTTTCAGATTTTTCCAAAATAGTTTAGCATTTGTAATATTTAATTTAGATTAAAACTGTTTTTAATTCATATTAAATAAAATAAAAATCAAAAAAATATAATTCTTTTTTTTTAATTTTCTTTTATCGTTTAGGACTTAGGAAAATTAAATTTCCATTCGTAGGGTTAAATTTTTAGAATTTCGATTTTTAAAGAACGGGATTTGATCCCGTTATCGTTTTTAGGTTTTTAACTTAAATTGCTATCGTTTTAGGGTTTCTGTGACTTATTTGTTCATTTTAAATTGTAGAAATAGAATCCAAACCCAAAAATCATTGAGTCATTCAAAAACGTGATCACGAACTTAATCCCGATTCTTAATTCACGCCTCAACGGGAAATGACATGGGAAGGGTTTTTTAGGGTTTTTTGCTTTGGATAAAAGTAAAAAATCTTTTAAAATCCTTACGGAATACTTATCTCTCTTATTATTGATCTTATCCGTATTACGTATTTATATTATTTATACATATATATACTAAAAAGGACCGATCAATTTTTGGCGCCGTTGCCGGGGAGGTGTGCTACGATTATCGTGTTCGTTTGAAGATTAGTTTTTGAAGACCCTTCCTCGTGAAGTTATCATTTTCCGTTTGTTGTTAAAAATTAATAAAAAATACCAACAATACTTTTCCTAAAGTATTGAAAGTACCAAAAAAAATAAAAAAAACCAACAAAACAAATCGTATTGTTAATCGTTATAATCGGCTCACCTTTGAATTACAAACTATAAGGAGGGTATAAGGCGGG
>BQNB010158811.1:0-14987 GCA_026074375.1 Tanacetum coccineum | reverse complement strand
AACTTAAACGTATCAAGTGGTATGAAGTCATAAGGATGAGTAACGAAGGAGATATGGCCTTTAGAAGTCGAGAAAAAATTTCTGGAAATCCACAGATTTAAGTCTCATGTATAAAACAAATTACCATAAATATCAGAGGTTTGGGGGCTACATTTTTGGAAAGTAGACTAAAAAAGGATCGACATAGGATTTTGAAACACGTGATTTTGTTAGAAAACGAGTGATTTATGGCCCGACGAAGTCAGGAAACTCTTTAAAAACTGTAACAACAGGTCCGAACCTTAAAGCGGGTAAACCGACACTTAAAGCATGTTTTCCCAAAGCGAGGTCTAGAAATATTGAAAGTAGATATATTCACCTATGTTTAGAGAGTTTAATGCATAAAAACGGACTAGTAACAAAGTAGATACGCTAGGGTTTAAAACCTTATAAAACTTGTTTTGGAGTTTCAAAAGTTGTAAAGATGTGTTATTCGTTTTCTTAAACTTTTGACTTGCGTAACTATATAAAACCACACTATGGGTATACAAAGATGATAAAACTTTATAAAAGCGCATATGTATTGTTACACTTCATTGTTGAAAACCTAAAGCGACTTAACATTATCTAGGTCGCGGTTAAGACTCATTGCTTGGTTATACTTGTGATATTTTCAAATTTCACTACTTTGCTTGAGGTGAGTTTCACGGCCCCTATTATACTTCTTTTAAATATTTTGGGGGAGATTACATGCTCATTTACAAGCTCGTTTATATACTCGTTTACATACTTATTTACATACTTATTTACAAACTCGTTCACTTACTCGTTTACAAACTTGTTTACATGCTCGTTTATTTTATAACATTGTAATTACTTTTCAAGACTTTGTGATTTTATAACCCCACTTTAACTTGTTTATCATTATTTTATAAATCTCAGGGTGAGATACATTGCTTGTTTTCACTTATGGACGCAAATACTTTACTTTCTTGCAAATAATTACGGATTAGCCTAAGTAGCGATAATCTACTATGCCCGAATTATCATGAACCGTTAATTACTGTGTGTAAGCGTGAGTATTATAAATAGATCTATTAGGATCGACATCCCCATCCAGGATTGGTACCAACAAGGCCAACGGGCGTATACCATGTCGGATTGCGGGTGTCTCACTTTGGACACTCCCTGGGGTACTTTGATTGCTTGAAATTGATTGGCATTCACTGGGGCACTTACTTACTTTGTCTGAAATTGATTGGCATACATAACTTTGTCTAGTTTTTGTGTCATGAGTGACTCGCGTGATCTTACTCCTTATTACATATAAATAAATATAGATAAATATAAATATATAACAAGGATCAAAATCCGCGAAATCAATAAATTCGGAAGTAGTATAGAGTATTCCCGGGTCATTATGTCCCAACGAGGCTTGAATGAAAAATCGAATGACGAATTGATAATCGATGTTTGAATATGACAAGGATATGATTGGGCACTAAATACTTGCATTCAAACTATCAATCTTGTTGTATTATTTTCAGCCTTTCATTTTGATGCCACTTTGGGACAAATGTTATAACTTTTTGAATTTCAATTAAATCAACGAGATTATCTTTCAAATAGCTCATTTAGAAGTCGTTCTCTTGTATCTTGTGCTATTGTATTATGAAGTAACACTCCCTGTTACCATTCCGCTGCCACGTATTTTGGGGGTGTTACAGATTGGTATCTAAAGCCAAGGTTATAAAGAACTAGGTTGCATATTTTACCTAGACTATAACCATTTTCACAAACATTGCATCACATAAAACGTTTTCATGCGCATAACACTACATGCTTATATTGCCCATACTTGCGTTTACATTTGCCTTACGTGCTTTTACACTTGCCTTATATAAAAGTTATGTATATAAATGCTAGGACCTTTCCCAAGACAATGTGAATGACATGATGGTCTTTAAAACTTTTCTTGACTTTACATAATACCGTTTTACTTGAAAATTGAAATTGGCACAATCAGCCAATTCTACTAGTGAACATTTATCTGTTTAACTCCGAGTTGAACACCCGCCTCATACTGTTGAAACACCTATGCCATCTTGTGACCCGTCGCCTAGAAACATGCCGATTAATTCGAACACGACTTTAACATGTCACCTCGTAACATTTCGTCTTGGGAACATGACTTTTGGAATCCGACTTATTTTATTTTGTTTTACTCTGATCAATTTTAAAGAAAATACCAAGGATAAGACAAAGAATGAGTTCTGCGAAGAATGAGCACATTGTAGCCCAACGAGTTAATAATGCTATTGATGTTAATGCTTAAGGAGAGACCTTCCCATCTTGCCTAGTGAAACCTAAGTTGGAACTACCTTAGATTCTATTTCCCATAATAATTTGTGTCGTACTTCCTTTTAAATTTCCGTTGTACCATGTGGATGGTTTTAAAATTTTTTTTTTTTTCTCGTGTCATGACACTTCGTCGATTTTACCTTAATTCATATGTTTATTTATGCAAGTCACTCCTTAAACTATTATAGCCCGTTAAACACTTTTACAACCACTTTATAAACCATTTCACTACCACATGATAAGCTATCTTATCATCATAATAAATTATCTTACTATCGGTTAATAAACCATCATTTTATAAAAACATTTCGCTATCGATTTAAAAATCTATTTCACTATTGTAATAAAATTTTCTAGCCATCATCTAGTAAGTTACATATTTTATAAACTATTTTCCCACCATCATATAAACCATTTTGCTATTACCTGATAACCTATCCTATTATCATCATGTAAACTATTTTACCATTCACCTTATAAACCATTTTGCTATCACTTATAAACTATTTCGCTATTATTTTATAAACTTAATTACTATCATTCTACAAACAATCCTTCCATCAGCTTATAAACTATTTTCCTGACATCTTATCTACTACCCTACAACCATCTCGAAAATCACGATTACTCCCACTTATGAATCCACTCTGTTTTTATTATACGAAACTATTTTGTATGGCATCATCTAATTTATTTTCTATCACCTCATGATCTTTTAACTCTATCATCTTATAAACCATCTTATGGTTATCTCGAAAACTATTTTGTTGTCATTTTATAAACTACCTTGTTTCCATCTTATGAATTAATTTATCACACTATAAAACTATTTTGATACTGCTTTATGCATAACGTTAATTTGATAAAAATGAGCATTGCATCGTTAGTCCTTAATTATACATAGCCTGATCACGTATGTCTAATTCAGGAAGAACCATGCCATGCTGAGAATAGTCCGTTAATACAAATAATGCTCAAAAATGTTATTTATATTTTTCGACCTCTCAACGTTTTGATAATAACAAAATGTAAAAACGTTTACAATAAAAATAAACGTTTACAAATATTTAATGTAAAAATTTCTTTTCTAATATTCGGTCACTTAAGGTATGGACAAACAAAATAATTAAGCATGATTAGTGATCAATAAAATATTTTTCTCTTAATCCTCACTTTTAATTCTATAAAAGTATTTTCTCAAAAATACATTTAGAAAATATTTTCTAATTAAAATAAAAAGTTTTATTAAAAACATAAAATTTGAAATTCAAATTTGAAAGTCAAAATTTCCTCCCAAAACGGAAGCTTCTACACCAGATACAACATTCCCCACAAAAAGACAAAAAAAGGAGCGGAGTCTAGGCGGCGGCCCTCTTATATATAAGGGACGGCCAGGACCGCCCCCAGATAGCCGTTGGGATTTCCTGCCTATAAATAGTGGCCCATTCCCAGCAGAAAAATATTCCTCTTTGCACGAAATTTTTCAGTCTTTTCTCTCTCTCTCTAAACCTTCTTTTTTCTCATTAAAACTCTTGATCACTAACGTACTTAGATCTTGTTTCAAGTGATCTAATCTCTTCTTCTCATCTCTTCCCTCTCAATCAAGTGCAAGAGAAGAACACTTGTATTCGTTAAGAAACAAAGTGTTGATTGGTGATCTATCCTCTCTTCTTCTAAGTTCCAAACCTCTATTGTATTTATCTTGTGTATTTATGTGATTCAGATATTGTGTAGATCCGATAGTGTAGATCTTCTGAGTGTATATATCTTGTGAAGTGGTAAATTGGTTCTAGCTAAGATTAGGACTCGACATCTAGCTTAGTGTCGGAAAATAACGTAAGCGACGTGTAAACGATTTTCTCCGCCTAAAGGGAGCTTGTTGACATAGTGAAATCTCGAGTCGGATACTCGGGGAGTGGAGTAGGGCGAAGAGGTGCTTCGTAGCCGAACCACCATAAAATCTTGGTGTCTTGGTTTGGTTGTTTCTTTACTTATCTCTTTACATTATTATTGTTGTTATCTACTTTTAGTTTAGATAGTTATTGCTTCTTCATATTGTGAATTGGTTAAACATATAACTCGGATCTAAATATTTTTTAAAGCAAACTTTTAAAAACAGAAATGAACCTGTTAACTATTCAACCCCCCCCCCCCCTTCTAGTTTCCACAAAATGACCCCTCATATTGTTATTGTCTAGGTAGAAAAGCCCATTTGCTTAAGGACAAGCAAATCCTAAGTGTAGGGGTATTTGATGAGGTTTCATTTTATACACTTTTTCAGGGTCGTTTACCCCCCTAAATCGTGCATTTATGCCCAAAATAGGTACTTAATCGTTCCTTCTCATATATTTCTCATTTGGAGGGCATTTGGAAGAATTACACGTGACTTGGGCTCATTTGGAGAAGAAACAGATAAGACTACGGACCTACACTAACATTGATCAAGAATTTCTCTATAGTGGCTGGAGACGGCGTCACAGATACAACGTGACGCCGTCACTACGAAGATCAAGACGGCGTCACAAGATTCACGACGGCATCAGACTATACAACCCAGCCATTATCTAGAATATTCTCTTCCATGACGGCGTCACGATTAAAATGCGACGCCGTCATAGCGTTTTTCCTATATATACAAACCCGAATTTAGGGTTTTAAGTATGTAACTTTAGAATAAAAAGAGGGTATAAAACCTAGTTCGTTTAGCAGCTGTTAGAGACGAATTTAGGGCCTAAAAACCCTATTGTACTTCCTCCAACTCATGTTTTAATCAAGTAAGGTTTATTTAATCATTCAATATGTCTATGTGTTATTTGATCTATCTAAGCTCTTGCTTTATCTTTAATATGCTTGGCTAAACCTTCTATTGTGTTTATTTATGATTATGTGAAACCTAAAATGTAGATCTTAGTGGTGTTGCTTCTTGTGATGGATGTGCATGTTAGGCTCTAGAAAACCAGCTTTTGTCTGTATCACTATTGATATGTCTAGGGAAACATGATTGTGTAGAAAGGATACCATCGGGTAACAGTCTTCATACTACCTTTCCCCCTAATATGGTTGATCCACTTTTAATATATTTCACATGCACTTAGTGTACTCCTAGGGGCCATGTAATAGTCTTCATACTACCTTATGTGTGCGTTGCTCTAGCGGAATACTAAGTAGACGGCAGGTTCGTGTAATTCGTTCATGACTTAGGAAATAGTTACCCAGATCATTACAAGGGTGACAAGGCAACAACACTAGGAGAAGCAATATAGGGAGTAATAAAAGATTAAATAAACACAGTCTTTTATCTTATCGTTATCACCAGTAGCGTAGAATATATTTAGTTTAATAGCTAAAACTAACCACCTCTCCAATTATATGATTTACTTGCTTTCCAAAAAACATAAAAACATAAAAATAATCTTCTCTCAACCCTTAGAATTCTGTTAGACCGTGATCAAGCCTTCCCAACCTATTCTCCGAGTGAACGATAATCACCATCACCCCTCTCACAGCTCTACCATCCCTCACCTCTAAAACCTAACCTACCTTCTCTTTCAACCTACCTTCTAACCTACCTCGTCTCTCTTCCTTCTAAACCCTCTCCGACAAAAAAAAAACCTCACCCTTTCCTAACCATTACACCTTCTAACCCTACCCCCTCAAAACCTTAACCTCATCCCCCAAAAACCATCACTTCTCAAACCTCGCTTAAACCAACCCTCGGTCGCTCTCTTCTAACCTGCTGCTCTACCCCAACTAACCCAACCTCTAAAACCTCTCTCTAAACAAAACCCTAAAACCATGCCCTCCCAAATAAACCCACTCCAAACCGAAACCTCCACCCTCCTAAACCACCCTCTCCTCAATCTACTCTCCTAAACAACCTACCCTCTTAACCTACTACCTCACTAAAACCCTCCTTCCCTCTCCTCCTTCTCCCCGTACCTTAAACCTCCCCTCTTAAACCTACCAACCTTTACACCTCTCAACCAATCACATGAAAAACCCCACTCTCGTCCCTCCTAAACCCTCTCTCTCCCCATTAACCCCTCTACCCTCCTGAACCTCTCTCTACCCTACTTACCACTCTCCTCAACTAAAAACCTTTCCTACCCTCTCCCGTACCAAACCCAAAACCAAAACCTCAACTAAAACCATCTCCTGCCAACCACTACCTACTAAAACCTACACACCACCATGCTCCTCACCCTACTCTCTCCCTCTTCCCTCTCCACACCGTCCTCCTTAAAAAAAAAAACCAACTCTCACCCTAACCAACACACACACCTCCTCGAACAAACCCCTCTAACCACTCACACCACCTGGCCTCTCTCTACCTAAACCTCATCCATGCAAACCTCAACTCGAGCTACCTCTTCTCTTCACCTAGAACCCTCTAAACCTACCCTAAACCATCACGCTACCGCTCTCACCTTCTCAAAACCGTCCTCGGCTAAAACCTGACCTATCTTCACCTCTCTCTCCTTAACCTCTCCTCCGCTACTAACCCTAACCTCTCTTCTTCACCCAAAGCCTCCATCCTCCTAACCTTTACCTACTACAACTCTAAACCTTCCTAGACATCTCGAAACCTGCATTACCTCTCTCTCATAAACCTCCTCCTACTTAGACCCGGTCTTGTTTAAGACTACCCTCTCATCTCCTGCTCCTCCTGAAACCTCTCGGTTTCATACGCTCTCCTCTTTCTCATCTTCAATAAAAACCCCTCACTATTACTCGAACTCCCGTACCTCTTCCTGTACTGCTCTTCCCAAACCTAACTAACTCTTCTCTAGTTCTGCTCTTCTCCAACCTCTCTACACACCTCTGCTCACTGCCTCCTCCCTACACCTCTTCTATCTTTCTTACTCCTATAACCTCTCTATATCAAACACTCTACCATCACTAACCGGGGGGGGACACATAAAACCTTCATGTCTACTAAACCTATCTTTCTCTCACCAGAATTCGTCTACCTCAACCCTCAACCTCAACTGCTTAAACCTCAACAACACACCCTTCTCTTATAACTCTTCTAGCTTCAAAACCAACCTACAACTCCTCTACAAAAACCCTCTTTCATACCTAACCCACAACTCATCTAAACCCACAACCACTCGCCAAAATAAACCTCTCTACCCTTCTCTCCTCAACCACCCTTCACCTACCATAACACTCTAAAAGCAAGGCACAACCTATCACACACGACTCTAACCCAAAAACCACCACACTCAAATCAAACCTCGACTGACCTTCTAAAACCTCACCCCTGTCTGCTCATAAGACCCTTCGCTATCAAACCTCAACCTCCTAACCGATACCCTCTCTCTAATCCCCTTAACTCTCAGCCTCTTCAACCATCTAAACACCTACTAACTCACTTCACTTCCTCTACCTACTAACCTCCTACTCTGCTCAACCTAACCTCTACCATTCACTCACCAACCTTGCACACTCCTCTACAATCTTACACCTCTACCTACAACCTCAACCTGCTATCCCTCCTTTTCTAAAACACCTGCTACAAAAACCTCACCCCTCGAAGAAACCCTGACTACCCTTCTACTCATCTCTAAACCTCGCGGTCAAACTCCGTAAACCATTGCAACCTTTCTAACAACACTACACTACTGCAACCCTCCTTCTATCAATCTACCTTCACGTACCTTTAAACCTCCACTCATCTACACCTCACCTGCCTCTACCTCCGTCTCCCTCTTAAGCGTCGGGCTAACATCTCCTGTCCACCCTTCGCCTCACTAACCTCACTCTCTCCCCTTCCTTCACCCTCCTTAAACCCTCTCCTCCCTCGAGTTTGGGGTTTGTGTACTTCTACTCTAAACCTCTCCTCCAAACCTTCCTCTGCTTCCTCCCTCTCTCCCTCGCAGAAAACCCATACCACCTCAACCTTAACCTCCTCTAAACCTCCTCCTCGGTCCTTCCTCTACTTCCCTCCTCCTCACCTCGTCTATCCTACCTTCATCTCTTTCTTCTAAAACCTACTTTCTGAGACTTTACTACTCGCCTCACTGCTCTCTAACCTCCAAACACATGGTGCTCCTCCCTAAAACCCTAACCTCTATCTTCTCAAACTACATACACTTCTTCTTCACTTCTACTTCTTGCTTATACCTGCTGAAACCTCCACACCTTCTGCTAACCTTATTTTCTCCCCGCACTCTCCTCTTCCTCCTCTACTCCACTCCTTTCAATACTTAAACCTCGGTAAACCGCCCCTCCCTGTCATTAACCCTAAAAACCCTCTCTACGTCCCCCTCTCCTCTTCTATCTGACCTCTCTTTTAATGCAGCTCTAACGTCTCCTCATTCCTTAAACCTCTCAACCCAACCTTAAACTCATACTACCACTTCTACCCTCTTTCTAAACCTGGTACCTCTCTACCTCTCTAAAAACCTCCCATCGCACGCCACCTTTCTGCCTTTCCTCGAAACCTGCTCACTACCCTCAACCTTCCTCTCTTACCTCTCCTCTAACCCTCCTTCTAAACCTCTCCGGCTACTCTTTACCTAAACCTCCTGGCCTCGTCTCTATCTCTCTCTCTAACTTTATCACGCTCTAACTACACCCTCATTCTAGAAACCTCCTTTCCTTCCTCTATAAACCTAACTCCTCTTCTGCGTAAACCTCTAACTTCCCCAACCTTAAACTCTCATGCTTGGCTAAACCTATTACAAACTTCTAAGCCTCCTCACCTCTCTCTCCTTTCTCATACCTGCTTCCTCATCACCTCTCATGCCTCGTCTAACCAATCCTCTTAAACCCTAACCCTTACCTCTACTTCTAAAAAAATCCATACCCTACCCACTCTTGCTATCTCTCTAACCTCTGCCTACAACCTCTTAAACCTCTCTTAACCCTCCTCTTAAACCCTCCACCTCATTAACTTAAACCTAACCTAACCTAACCTGCAATACCTCACCATACCTCACTTAAGACCATAACCACCCTAACCTAACCTTAAACCATACCTCTCTAACCTACCTCTGATTCCTATCAAGTTCCTTCAAACCTGCCTACCTACTGCTCTTAAAAACTCACCACCTGCACCACAAACCTCTCTCAACCTCTTCTCCTAACCTACCTAACCCATCCATGCTCCTGTCACTGCTTCTACCCTACCTACAACCTTAAACCATCATCTTCCAAACCTTGCTACCTAAAACCTAACCCCGTCTCTCTCACCTTCTACTCTCTCACTCCATACTGCTCGTTCTAACCACTAACCCTCTACCTCTCTGCTCTCACCTTGTAAACCTCTCCTACTAACCTACTACCTCGTCACTCTGCCTCATCTCTTACCCGCTAACCCCTACCTTTCGCTCATAGACTAAAACCCTGTTCTCCTACCTCTAAACACTCTAAAACCACTACCCTCACTCTCTTCCCGATAATACCAACTAAAACCACACCCTCGTCCAGCTCATCCACTCTACCCTCCTCCAGTACTAAACATTCCTAAAACCGATCGTCCGCTAACCTTCCCGGATACCCTACCAACTCTATAAACAACCTTAACGCACCTCCTCTCCATACTCTCTCAACCCTCCTCTACAAACCCTCCTCGTACCTCACCTTCTTAACCTAATTCAAAACCATCACACCACTCTAACTTCCCTAACCCACAAACCCTCGGCCTCAGAACCTAAACCTGCTACCTCTCTATCTAAACCACTCTCTATTACATTCCTGTTCCTCTGACTCCATCTAACTCGTGACCTCTTCTTCATAACCTCATTCTCCTAAAACCTAAACCCCTACTTCTCTATAAACCTGTCTTCTCTTCATCTCCTACCTCTCATCTCTCTCATACCTAAACCCTCTCTCTACCTCTCGTACCTTCCCAACCTGCTCTACAAACCTATACCTCGTTCTAAACCCTCTAACCTAACCAACAACCGCTTCTCTCTCCTTGCTCTTCTCTAACCTTTTCCCCATATTCTTACCTCTTACTCTACCTCTAACCTCTTAACCTCTTACCTACTACTTAAACCCTAACCCCTCTCAACCTCTCTCCATACTCTACTAACCCACCTACACTTCACTCTACCTAACCTCTCACTACCTCTCGCAACCTTCCTTTCTCCTCTCTCTCTCCTAACCTCACCTAAACCTTCTCTCTCCTACTAACCTCTCAACTAACCGGACCTCTGTCCTCACCTCGCAAACCTCCTCTACCTACTACTCTCAACACCTTAAACCCTACCATTCTTCTCGTACCCCTCAACGCTTTCTTACCTTTCTCTCCTAACCTCTACCTTCTCTTCTTACCACTACTTAACCTCCTCATCAAACCGTAAACCATCTACCACCTACCCATACCTCCTTTATGTTTATTTATGATTGTATGAAACCAAAATTAGATCTTAGTGGTGTTGCTTCTTGGGATCGATGTGCATGTTAGTTCTTAGAAAACTAGTTTTTTCTCTGTATCGATTGTTGATTATGTCTACGGAAAACATGATTGGTGTAGAAAGGATACCATCGGTAACAGTCTTCATACTACCTTGCCCCCTAATATGGTTGATCCACTCTTAATATATTTCACATGCACCTAGTATACCCTTATGGGCCTTGTAACAGTCTTCATACTGTAACATTCCGTATTTTCAGGTCATTTACGACGCTATTTAAATTCACTATTTATTTTATTTTCTCCGTACGTCTTTCCCCATCTGCTTTTAATTTAATCGATACTTAAAAAATCGCGTAAACTAGAACATCAGCAATCAACGTAAACGGCACCCAGACAAATTAAAGTTTTATGTCAAGATTCCACCATTATATTATTTTTTCAAAAGTAATAATTAACTTTTATATTTTATTTTTGTTGGTTACGTAAAAGAATTTACGTTACGCGATAAATTATACGTTTAGTGGCATTTTTCGGAACCACCAAAACTTTTTCTACACTTTCACAAATACTCATTTATAAACCCAATACTCAAAGTTTTTATAAAAACTTTACCCATGTAAACATTTATTGGTCAAGTTGTACATAAATGACTCCACTAAAAACTACACATACAAGTATTACCTTTATACTTAAATCTAACCAACTTTATATTTCAAGTTTTAACTAGATATTATCCAAATATCAAAAATCACCAACTAGTTACTCATCCCTCCCGTCAAATTTCGGTTGTAGAATAGTCCCAAGGGTACATTGAGCTCACAAACAACACCAACTTGATCTTTGTACTACTTCAGCCATTTAAACTAGACCAGACTAAGCATTTTGCCCAACACTTTCTTAAAACCCTCTAAACCGATGGTCGCTTAGAACTTTGACCTCGATCCCCCCCCTTGCTATTTTCTTGGTCTTTTTAGTCTTTGTTTTATCACTTTGACTAGTCCTTTTCCAATACATGTACACATGAAACCTAGTACTTGTAGCTAGAAGTCTTCACCAACATTTTTCCTTAAAACCTTCTAATAGTATTCAAACTTGGACTCCTAATAGTGTTCTTGACCAAGGAATAATATATATACATGTTACTAGTTCTCATTCCTTCATTCATTCACTAGAAACTAAACTATCTCTTGTTCTCTCCTCTCTCTAGCTCACGGCTAGAAATAACCACCAAGAACAACCCATATAAATTTTTCTACCACTTATACAATCATACACACAACATATCTAAGACCTACTAAGATGGTTTGAAGGTTAGGTTAAGTATTTTCAAGTGTTGAAGCAAAGAAAGTGAAATTTAGGGTTTCTTTGAAAATTAAGGTTTCTAATCTTGCAAGCTTGGTTTAAAAATCTAAACAAGGGTTTAGATTTTATTTCTCATCATCATTCATCACCATAAGGTTATCTAAAACCCTTTATGTCCTTACATTTATCATTTTATGTGTATATAAGTTCTATGTAGTGAAATCACCATTAGGTTACTTTTAAACATGTAAAACATATTTCTATTTGTGGTTATGATTTTGAACACTTTTACATATGTTGTGTAGTTGATACTATCATGGAATAAAGGAATTATAAGTATGTTGACATGTTGGTTTAAGTGGAAAATGTTTAAGTATAAACTAGTGACTAAAAGTTAATTAAAGAAAGTTTATGATTTCATGTGAGATTTAAGACATTTGTGGGCTGTTGGATTTCGTATTTTAGACAGTAAGTTTAATATATTATAAAGATAATACACCTCATGATGATTCCAAAATGATAAGAAACTCGAAAAACCGATTTATAACGAAAAAGATACGACGATTTCAAGTTTACGTTGAATATATACTTTTATAAAACTATTTTTATAAAAATTACTATTCACTACAAAAACTTATATTTTTAAAACATCATTAATATGATAAAACTTTTAGATACGAGAACGTACTCGAAAGAATCGCAAAAAACGGAGTTAAAATGAATAAGTTACGACATTTACGGGTTTTACGATAACTAAAACTATAAAAATGAATTTATAACTGGTATGAACAGTAAAAGTACTGTTCATCAAAGGATCAAAAATATGAAAATGTCAAATTATGATAACTCGTCCTAATACGAAAACGTGGGCATAATGAGGCCTCTTCTGGGTGGCGTATCGACGAGTTGTCAAAGTACTATATTACTAGGGAGTTTCATAATGAGGCCTCTTCGGGGTGGCGTATCGACGAGTTGTTGTTAGACGGTGATATAGCTATATAGAATTATATGTGGTTTTAGTTAAGCAAAGTACTATATTACTAGGGAGTTTCATAATGAGGCCTCTTCGGGGTGGCGTATCGACGAGTTGTTGGATTTACGATTTAAAGTGTCCTAGCTCCTCATACGTCACTACATGACCTCTTAATTATGATAGCCCGAACGATAGTATGATGAGCTATACGACCTATAAATAATCAAGTGTTTAGTACTTATACGACCTATATTGGATTAGGTTGCATTCGATCGTAAGCGTGACGCATTTTCTATTGTGAATACTTGTTGATTACCATTCACTCAAGGTGAGTTCGTAGCCCCTTTTTCTACTACTTGCTTTATTAAATACGGGGGAGATTACATGCTTGATTTCTTTGGACACAAGTGTTTTCAAAACTGTATGCTATTTCCTGATTACATTATTGCCTAAGTTACCGTATTGCCATTTAAGTCCCCTTTTATCATGAACCGTTAATTACCTGCTGGGTATACGCTAGTGTTATGGATAGATCTATCGGGACTGACCATCCCCGTCTGGGCTGTGGTTTCTAGTTGACCATTGACGCATTTAACATTCGAAGAAAATTCGTAGGATGTTTGGCAGCATCTGTATTGAGAAAATTCGTAGGATGTTTTTGTAACATTTGTATCCGTGTTGGGGCACAAACCTTGAGTATTGGTTTGATTACAGTTTATTACGTTAAGGTTTGGTGTCATGAGCTTAGGGAAATAATACATGTTTTAGACTATTGAATGTGTTTCATAGTCTACTATTACTTCGATCTTGTGGTCCACGCTATTTCCTAATAAACCTATGAATTCACTCAA
The DNA here is from genome assembly GCA_026074375.1 of Tanacetum coccineum. Lineage (NCBI taxonomy): Eukaryota > Viridiplantae > Streptophyta > Magnoliopsida > Asterales > Asteraceae > Tanacetum > Tanacetum coccineum. The sequence continues at coordinate 1,153 of BQNB010158811.1, read as the reverse complement.
CAATTTTGTTGACGTTTTAGCATGGTTTAATCTCAGGTGCTGAGGTATAAGCTTGGATGGGAGCCGTGACGGATATCTATTAGAGGGATTCTGATTTCTTAAATTCAATGAAACTTTTGTCTTATAAAATCTTAATGTCTTTTTATCAAAACTATGGGACCTAACGTGAAAACTCTGATCTTTTGTAATGACATTGAATGAATCTTATTTTTAACGTCCATTTAAGGTCGTTTTCTATATCTTGATTTTTGTACTTTGACGTAGCACCCCATTGTTACCTTTTCGCTGTGACCTAATTTTGGGGGTGTTACACCTATTATGCCAGAGGACCCATATGCTTACATAATGGCTGCTTATGGGGTTCTACAATCGCCAGATTACATACCTGGCCCTGAGGTTCCACCATCGCCAGACTACATACCTAGCCCTGAGGTTCCACCGTCGCCTGACTACATACCTGGCCCTGAGGGACCACCATCACCAGACTACGTGCCTGGCCAGAAGGAGCCAGAGCAGGCGCCACCCTCACCCGTTTATTTACCTTATGTACCGGAGCTAGTGTACCCGGAGTATATACCACCCGAGGATGATGTATTTCTAGCCGAGGAACAGCCATTACATGCTGCTACCTCACCTACTGCTGAGTCACCATGATACATTCTCGAGTCTGATCCAGAGGAGGATCCCGAGGAAGATCCAGCTGACTACCCTGCTGATAGGGATGATGATGATGATGAGGAGGAGGAGAAGGAGCACCCAGCTCTGGCCGACTCTGTCCTACCTATACACCGGATGACTGCCAGGATATCTATCCGAGATGAGCCATCCATATCACTTCCTCCTAAGGAAGAGGTCAAGAGACTTCTTGCCTTAACCACCCTACCACCATCACCACTTACTCCACTATCATCTCCATTACCACAGATTCCCGAGAGTTGTTTACCGCTTCGGAAGAGGGTGTGTTTTGCTTCTCCCACCCCTAGTCATGAGGTCAGGGAGAGTTCAGCAGCCGGTGCTGCTAGGAAGGATAGACCTGCCATAGCGAGGGACGACCCTTATTTCATAGCAAGGGGGGACCTTTATGGATTTGTCGATATGGTTGATGTCCCTCCTAGATGTTCGATGTCTAGGGAGTTAGACTATGGCATTACGG
>BQNB010158809.1:0-13937 GCA_026074375.1 Tanacetum coccineum | reverse complement strand
TAGGCAGTGAATTACTACTATTAGGCAAATGTTAATGCTGTTAAGAGGATATGGGCACCAAAGTTGCAACTATTTTCAAATTCTTATCAATTGAGGCATTGTTTGAGGGGAGGTTCCTTATTTCTACAACTAACAAGCATGGATGAAAGGATGTGTTATATCATCAGTATGTCCAAAAGGGATTAAAACACATCTAGGTATATCACAAGAGGTCGGGATACCAAGATACCTCAGTCTAGTGGTCCCCCTGACAAAAGTTAGTGATGAGGCTGTCCATAAGGAGTTGGGTGACAGAATGGAAAGGGCTGCCACTACTGCTTCTAGCTTAGAAGTAGAGCAGGACAGTGGTAACATCAAATAAGACCCAATCCATGGCAACACTTAATGAATAAACTCCTTAGGGAATTAATTCAGGTAGTGGTCCCAGGTGCCAAGATACCATATTGGGGGATGTAAATGCTCAAACTAGGTTTGAGATTACGTCTATACAGTCCATTGATCCACCTCTCTCAAAAGGTTACACACTTGGAAGTGGGGAGGACAATATGAAACTCATTGGAATTGATGAAATTTTGTACACAGCTGTCATATAAAAACAGAAAGAGTGTCTTGGTAAGCCAAAAGAAAAGAGAGATTTTATGAGCTTAAAAATAAAGAGAGAGAGAGACGTGTGCATAAAAACAGAAATGAGTGATTATGTGAGCAAAAATAATTGAGAGATGCTGTGAGCATAAAAATAGAAAGAGAGTATGTGTGAATGTAATTTGATGGTGAAAATTGCTTATTGGAATGAACATTGAATGATTACTAGTGTATTCTTTTAATGCTGCTCAGTTTGAACTTAATGTTGCTAAGCTTAAGTTAATGCTGTTAGGCTTAAATTAGTACTGTCCGTATTGGTTTCTGCTGTTAAGCATATGTTAATGCTGCCAGTTCAAGTTTCTGCTATTGACGGTGATTCTATAAATACTTTGATTAAGGGTTTCATTTACTTCTTTATTCGATTTTACTTATTCAAACACTCTCTAACCATAAACTAACTCTAAACCCTAATTCAATTTTCATCTTTTATCATCGAGTTCATCATTATGACAAGCCCTGAGTTTGCTGAAACACACAATGTAGTCGCATTTTTGGAAAAAAACCCAAATAAACTGATGAGTTTGCAGAGATAATTGATTTCTTAAAGGCAAGTTCTGTTTCATATGCTTTAACAGTCAATCCAGTGATCTACACATCTTGCATTGAACAATTTTAGGCAACTGCCAAGGTACAGACAGTTAATGGAGTGCGACAGATACAAGCCCTAGTTGATAAGAAAAGGGTTATTGTTACGGAGTCATGCATTAGGAGAGATCTTCATTTAGATGATGCAGAAGGTACTGATTGTCTTCCAACTACTACTATCTTTGAAGAATTGGCGCGCATGGGGTATGAAAAGCCTTCTCAAAAGCTTACTTTTTATAAGGTCTTTTTCTCTCCTCAATGGAAGTATTTCATTCATACTATTACTCAATGCTTAAGTGCTAAATCCACTGCATGGAATGAGTTCAGTAGTTCTATGTCTTCTTTGATCATATGCTTGGCAACTAATCAGAAGTTCAATCTATCTAAATATATCTTTGATGCAATGGTGAAACACTTGGATGGAGGAGTCAAATTCTTGATGTATCCACGTGTTAGCCTCAAAATATTGAGTCGAACAATGGAAGTTCGTTCATAACTATATTAGGTCTCGGTCACTAAAACAATATACGTTGTAATAGGCTACACGGGTAAACGGGCTCTTAAATGTAATCTAACCGGTCACGTGTATCGGGCGAAAGCCCAAGTAATCCCGAGCCCGGCCCGTAGAAATACCAAGGCATGAAAGCCTCTTGGTATTAACTATAAATACCCCTCTCCAAGTATGGAGAGGGGGTTGGTTCTTGTTAATTCTCATTTTATAATTTGGCAAGTAATCATCCATCTTTTTCTTCTCTCTACCTTTCTCTCTCTAACTTCTCTCTAAATTTCTTCCACATCATCTCATCTTAATTTCTTGTTCATCATAATGAAGTGAAAGTGATATATTTGATAACATTTGGTATCATTCGCCACGGGTGGGTTTAGTTTTTGCTAGTTTTAGTGGTTGTTTCGTGTTTGTATTTTTTGTTGTTTTTGTTCGTTTCGTGGTTTAGTTTTTGTTAGCAAAGTGGTTCGATTTAGTGTTTGTAATTGTATTGTAATCGTGGTTACTTCGTGCGTGGCTGAGACAAACGCAAGGATCGAACTAGTTATTATCTCACGGATCGAACAAGAGTTTGTTCTTTGCTTTGGATCGAACTAGCATTTTTTCGAGGATCGAACTAGCATTTTCCTTCGAGCATCGAACGAGTGAAATCCAGTAAGGTTCGAACGAGCGACTTCAACAAGGACCATCGAACGAGCGGCATTTCTTGTGGATCGAACAAGGACCTTCGAACAAGCATCATTCGAACAAGCCCTTCGAACAAGGACCTTCGAACAAGCATCATTCGAACAAGCCCTTCGAACAAGATCATCGAACAAACACCTTCGAGAAACACCCGATCCGCACCGAGCACCGATCGAACGACACCGATTTCGAACGAGCACCGATCGAACGAGCACCGATCGAACGAGCAACGATCGAACGAGCAACGATCGAACGAGCAACGATCGAACGAGCAACGATCGAACGAGAAACGATCGAACGAGCAACGATCGAACGAGAAACGATCGAACGAGCAACGATCGAACGAGCGGACTCGAACGAACGGACTCGAACGAGCGGAATCGAACGAGCGGAACCGAACGAAATTTTTTTAGAAAACTTGTGTGACGAAAAGGGTTTCAGTAAAACAGCCATAACTTTTGATCCGTAAGTCCGTTTTAGGCCCGTGACCTCTCAAATCGAAGAGAAAAACGAGACGGATCACGCTGTAACCACCCTTTAGCTGGTTAAGGATTTTTCGAAGCCCAAAAACATCGTTTTCCATGATTTATTGACGTTTTTCAGTTTTTTTTGGAATTTTCGCTGATTCCAAATCAAATCATTCACGGTTTTTTCTTGATTTTGTAAAATCCCGTGAAAGATACGATTCTTCTCTCGGTTTAAATCAAGAATTGTAAAATCCCGTGAACATTAATTGTACTCAATCCACAACAACAATCACTTTACCTGCTTAAGATCCTACAAATCATTCTCACTTCATAATTCATCAATGACGACTCACAATTGCACCTTCACAAGATGAAGTCAAATGCACAACAACATAATCAGCAGGTTCAAAGGATCTCCACCAATGCTTGCAACAGGGACGATATCACAATGGCGATCACGGTTCTTACGCTACATTGATACAAGACCTAATGGTTGACGCACTTACGGAAGGCATTCTCCACAGGTCCTTATACTCCAACAATGGTCCCAACACCAGCTGTTCCGCAACCAAGGATTCTCCCAGAAATTCCTGCAAAAACATCATCGAGAACAGTTCAGAATATACTCCTGAGAAACAAAGTCCCATTAGCATCTGAAAAAGAGCGATTCATTTGATATTTGACTGAATAGGAGATGAATCTACTCAATCTGTTGATGCATTGTCAGACAGCTCAAGAAATGTGGGAAGCCCTCCGAGAGGGTTACAACAAGGTGAATCACTCAATATTCAAATGTCAAGACACAACTTATCGGGAATTTGGTCAATTCACTTCTCACGATGGAAGAAAATTGAGTCCTTACTTAGCACAAAATCTACGAAACTGAGAATGAAATGATCATAAACAATGTTGACAAGTTTTCAACGATGCAAGGTCAATGTTCAATTTCTTCAACAACTCAACCAAATGGTCAAGATTTGTCACGATTGTGAATCAACAACACAATTGGATGAAGTTTCATATCCATAAGCTCTTTGACATTCTGAACAATAACCAAAAGTGAAGTTAATGAGAACTCCGTGGCTGAAAAAATGGCCAAGACGGCATAACCCATTAGCACTGTTGCTACTCTCAAACAATCCAAGATCCTTATTACAACCACCAAACATACAGAAATCAATATGCACCAACATCCAAAGCTTCACTTCCAACCAAGATCTCATGCAGCTACAAGATCCAAAGGCAAAGAATAGCCAAACAATCACACCTCCACTGAGTCACTTCTGAAGAAGACAAGATCCTTAACAAGCTCAAAGGACAAAAGATATCAGAAGAATTTGCTCTCATTGCAAAGTACTTCAAAAACTCTACAAACCTACCAACATACCCACCTCAGAACGACCTCAAACACCAGGAACAAGAATGTGGATACTACTCCAAGGTACACGAATGAAATCAGACTAGGACAGTTTTGGGAATCAGAGGGCAATAAATATGTTTGTTGGGGCTAGGGAAACTGTAGGTGGTCCATATGCAACAGTCCGGGATAATGCTTTAACTGCAAGGAATTTTGGTCATTATGCTAAGAATGCAGAAAGCCAAAACGGGTTAAGACTCCACGTATCACAGGAAAAGATGTTGCTGTGTAAACAAGCTAAACGGCTTCAACTTCAAGCAGAGCAATCTGACGGCTAGCAACACGGATGAGGAATTGAATGAACTAGAGTTGAAAGCAAAATTACAGTTACATGGCAAAGATTCAAGAGGTTCCTAATGCAGACTCAGGCACTGACGCTGAGCCATTGGAACAGGTACACTACGATACTGATCATAATGTGTTTACCAATGATTTACAACATTTTGAGCAATCTGAATCTATTAGTAACACATGTGCAGTGGAAACGGGTGATAGTAATGTCATTCCTGACTCACCGGATATGTGTGATAATGATATTCAGAATGACCAACATGATGTAGACTGTGATGATGAGCGTGTTGCACTTGCTAATTTAATTGCTAATTTAAAGCTTGACGTCGATGACAATAAAAAGATTCAAAAGCAATTAAAGAAAGCAAATGCAACATTGACTCAAGAGTTAACTGAGTGCAAATCTATTCTTGCGGAAACTAGTAGAACTCTAGGAGAATCTAATAGTATCCGGGATAGTTGCTTAGTTGCACTTCAAAACAAACAGACTGAGTTTGAGAGGTACAAGGCCTTTAATGATCGTACAGTTGACTATGACATACTTGAACTAAATAAATGAAACTTCCTAGACTATTAGCTCAAAAGGACATTGACATATCCAAAGTTTAAAGAGTTAAGGCCTACGAAATTCTGTTGTCCAAGCAAAACACGATGAATTAGTCAAACAAGATCTTTTAACTAGTCAATTACAAGGTCTTGTCAAGGGGGGGGGGGGGGGGGGGGAAACAAAGGTAATAACGGATTTGAAACTTAGGGAAGACAAAGATATTGACAAAATGATTTCAATGGAACACCAAATAAAATTTCTGAATGAAATTGTTTACAAACGAGGTCAATCAATCCAAACCATTCAAATGTTAGCGCCCAAATGCTCTACATTTAATGGAAGACCTACCTTTGCCAATCCAATGTACCACAAAAAGGCTCAATCTGGTCCAGCAACCAGACTCATCCCCGATAGTGAAGAGATCTTGACTCTTGCTGACGAGAAGTTCGAGATCTAAATTTGAATAAAGACTAATCAAACCATTGACTACAAACGAAGTTTAAAAATTCTTTATGATATTTTCAAACCCCAACCCAGCATTAGGAAATTCAGTTCGCACAAGCAAATGAAAAAGAAAGAAAATGGTGGGAGAAAATCATTTGTAAAAAACAAAAACCAAATGTATTTTAAAACATAGATTTCTTACCAGTGTCTAAATCAGTAAGCAAAAGTAGACAAGCATATAATGTCATGACAAACAACATTAATCATCTGAGCGAACTCGTCAACCAAGCATGGGTAAAACATTCAAACGACCATCTTTATCTTCGACACCCAACTGCTCAAGATATGGAAATCTTAGTTAAGAAATGTTTGATGCCCTTCCCTTAAGACTCAGATGATCTAGTCTCGCGTTAATACTATTGAACTTAAGAAAGAAATGCATGCAGATTTAAAGTACGTGAATCTCTTGAAGATAACTTGATGAACTTGAATCTATAAAGGCAGAATTTTCCAACAAGTAGATATGCTTTTGCAAGAAGGTGTATCTAAAGATGTCATGTGTTCTTATTTTGCTAACTTCTTCGATTTAGATAGATCACCGGAATTACAATGCTTATATCTTCATAAATCATGGAATTGTGACTTCTATGCCAAAAGCTATCTGAACAAACTGATTTTGTAAGTAAAGAGATATACACGAGCTTTTACAGCGTTTGCTGATTAAAAAACACACAATATCTCTTGAAAATCGCTTTACAAGAATTCAATACGACTAAAAAATACACAGTTTGCAAAGAAAAGGCTCAAATGTATTTCAAAAAGAACGTGGAACAATAAGTTTGAAATACAAGATTTGAAAGTGCTCAACGCAAGACAAGAACATGGCAATAAAGAGTTTGAAAAAACTCGTTGCAAAATGAGCAAGGGAAAATCTGTAGACACTAAGTTTGAAAACCATCTGTTTATTCGACAACCAATGCTCAAAGACTTCCAAAACCATCATTATTTAGGAAAACCGGCTACTTTTCAAACTCTCTGAGAGACAATCAATTTGCAAAGAAAAAGTCGTTTTAAAAACTAATTTAGGTCATAGAGTTTAATCAAACCAGTCACTCTACAAATGTACCTCAGACACAATGCAACTGTAGAAACACAAATGTGATTAAACCAGGCATGTATCGCATTCCAAGTAGTACCACACAGACTAGAGCACCACAGTTGAATCAGACTTTTAGGAATACTAATCCTCGCGCTTCTACATCTACAGGAATAGCTCACAAAACTAATGTTAGCAGACCACCGCCTAGGAGCAATCAAATGAAAGATAAGGGGGGTCGTTGCCATACACTAGTCAGCGAAGCTTAAGAAGACTGAATAAGAATAACACCCCTATGATTCTGAGTATTGCTAATAAAACAAATCTGTAACTGCGTGTAAGACAGTCCTAAAATTCCAAACTCAAATGCTAATGCTGTTTGTGGCACTTGTGGAAAATGGTGTTAATTCAATCTGATGCATTGTGTTTCAAAAATCTTGAGAATGACGTGAATGCTAGAACTAAGAAGCCGTATGTAGTGGCCTATTATACAAGGAAACACTAAACTCAAGCAACAAATCTGTTCAACACCCATAAGAAAACCATTTGCAATCAGAATCCACTACCACAAGATCCAAAGTTACTATAGGATGCTAATGATCAGAAAACAAGTAAGGCAATGAAATGGTGGATAAGCACAACAATGTCCTTCATCTATACATGGGTTCCTAAAACACAGAATGAAATGGGAGTCCAGAACTCAAAAGAAATGGGCTTCCTAAGACACAAAAGCATTGGGTTCCTAAAGTTAGGAATGAAAGTGTGCTAAAAGAGTTAGTTTTGCCGTTGATAATACATCTAGGATAACTAGAAGCCTGAAACTCACAAAACTCTTTAGGATCCAATTGTCATTTTCCATCGTCCTCTTCTTCTCTGGCAGATTGTACAAATCATCCGTAATCATTGTTGACATTCTGGAATCACCAAGCATATGACCGGGCAATGTAATCTGCTGTGCAATTTTGTTGACAAATACTTGGGTACCGTTCGCTTTGGCAATGATCAATTTGCTCCAATTCTTGGTTATGGAGATTTGATTCAAGGAAACATCACGATCAAAAGGGTTTACTACGTCGAAGGTCTCAATCACAATCTTTTCTCAGTTGGTCAATTCTGTGATGCGGATTTGGAGGTTGCATTTCGGAAATCTACGTGTTTTGTTAGAGATCTTCAGGGAAACGACTTACTAACCGGTAATCGTGGATCTGATCTCTATACAATTTCTCTTCAAGACACAACTTCATCAACTCCAATCTGTCTTATGGCTAAAGCATCTCCAACTCAAGCATGGTTATGGCATCGAAGGCTTTCTCATCTCAACTTCGACTACATAAACTTGCTTTCAAAGAAAGATATTGTGATTGGTTTACCGAAACTGAAGTATGTCAGGGATCATCTATGTTCCTCTTGTGAAGTGAGTAAAGCAAAACGAAGCTCATTCAAGTCAAAGACTGTTCCAAGTTCAAAAGGTCGGTTGAATTTGCTTCACATGGACTTATGTGGTCCAATGCGGGTTGCTAGCATCAATGGGAAGAAATATATTCTGGTAATTGTCGATGACTACTCAAGATATACCTGGACACTCTTTCTACGTTCCAAGGATGAAACACCAGAAGTTTTAAAAGAATTTCTCACGATGATCCAACGAAATCTTCAAGCCCCAGTAATTTCTGTTCGCACTGACAGAGGCACTGAGTTCTTAAACAAGACACTTAATGCATTCTTTAAAGAAGAAGGAATTGAGCATCAAACTTCTACTCCTCGAACACCTGAACAGAACGGCGTTGTCGAAAGACGAAACCGCACTCTCGTTGAGGCTGCTCGAACGATGCTTTCAGCTTCTAAACTTCCTTTATTCTTTTGGGCTGAAGCAATCGCAACCGCATGCTATACTCAAAACAGATCAATCATCATCCCAACTCATGAGAAAACGGCATATCACATCATTAATGACAGAAAACCCTCAATTAAACACCTTCACATCTTTGGTTGTACTTGTTACTTAACAAAAGATGGTGAAAATTTGGATAAGATGAAAGAAAAAGGGGATTCATGCATTTTGGTGGGATACTCCACTCAGTCAAAGGGATATCGTGTCTACAACAAGAGAACAAGGTTGATAGTTGAATCCATCCATCTCAGATTTGATGAAATCAAAGAGATGTCAATGACGTCTGTTCACAACAGTTCAGGCCTCGCTCCTCCACGACAAATGACTTCTGATCATAACAGTTCAGAACTCGGAATTCACGACCACAGCAATGAACTGTCAAGTAGCAATGAACTGTCACTTCAACAGTAGCTGGGTTTCCAAAAGTTTTTTCCACCAGCACAAGACCTGATACATCACGACAAGATTTGAGAAACGATACCAACATCCGCGCCATCACATAACAAATGCTGAGGTCAACATGTACATATTTTTGAAAAAAAGAAAAATACAAAAAATACAAACATTTTCAAAAAGAAAATACAGAAATGCAAAAAATCAAAAATGTTTCAAAAAAAATTTCTTCTCGACATATTCTCTTGTATAATCGATAAACACTTTACGTACCCTAAAATGTTGATTAATATCGACACGGGCGTGTAAATGAAGTTCGAACAGGATTTCATTATTCTTCAAAACATGTCTTTTCTAAGTTTTCTTTATGGCTTATGTGCAAATACATGTACGTAACACCGACTTCAAATAAGGAAATGCTATCTAGAAAGATAACTTAGCCTAACCACGAGACACTCAACTTTTCTCGCTCTTGAGCTGTTACACTTACAAAGACGATTCAACAAAGATTCTTAAGCTGCTGCCACGCGCGCGCGAGCAGTGTGAGAGCGAAGAGCGTACAGTGCGGAGAGTGCCTTACCCTTAGAGTTAGAGGAAGAGAAGTCTTCTAACATATGGAGTTTCTTCACACAATATTGTCACACAATTTTCAAGAATAACTCACGATAGACATTCCATAATCTTTCAAAATTGTGTGTTCAAATGCACTCCAACTCATCCAGGGAGTTTCTTTCTTTTTTTCAGTTTTTCTTTATATCATTTTTTTTATTTTTTTTCTTCGTTTACAATTTTAACCCGCGAAAAACCCAGTTAATGAAATTCTGGATACATCATCTCACGAACCATGTCTTATGTATTACAACCCATTTCCCAAAAAGTCTCTAATAACAACAAGAATAACATAATCACTCAATAGAAGATAGTTATAAGAACTGACTAAGCCTTCACCTCAATTTTATATCGATTTGTTACAACTTGGTATCAATTTTACTTTGGCTTCAAACATCTGTTCAGACTATTGAAGGGGAGCAAAACTGAACCAGTTCCAAATAATTCATGCTACGCTTCACGTTTTTCCCATGGCCTTTTCAAGACAAATTTAATCACACAACAGTATTTCAAAATCGAAGTGACTAGAATTTAAAATAAGGAGGAGAAATCTGTAATTAAATGTGATCTAAAAAGACTCAAAGAGCTATTCGAGGCAAAAGGTTTTAATGGTTACGATCTCATACCCTACAACATCTTAATTCAATTCAACGACGATTCTGAAGACATAAGGTGCAAAGGTTAGGTATTTGATCCCTATGATCCAACCAGAACCGGAGGGATCTAACCCAAGGACACCAGTAGTTAGACAATTATCAGTCCTTAGGTAGATTGGAGATGATGTGTATAAGAGGGAAGAATGAGCCGCGACTAAGATTTGGAGCTACACTCCTGAACTCTATCACAACAAGGTGTTAGTAATGTACGTCTTGGTATCATTGAAGGGGTTGCAAGAATATAAAAAAGACATGTATCTGGATAAAGGTGAAAAGAATGAAGCCTCCACACAACCTTAACAGAAACCGGTCGATACATATTCGTCGACAATCACAATGTTGATTGCTGACATTGAGCAGACCTAGACATCATAGTACCCAGTGCTGCAATGCACAATCCCTTTCCCGAGCCATTCAGGCTTCTCTCTAAAGACAACTTGTTCCATTTGTCACGGAGATTCACACACACACTTCTATTGACACTCTCACTACGATTAGCGTTAATTATTCAGAATAGGCTGGCAGTCTGCTCCAGCATTCGATTACTAAAACCAAAACACGCACTAATCGAAGTCTAGAGCAAGAACTCACCCCATACAAAATAAAATCTCATTAGGACACATTTAATGACAAACACTGTTGACACATCATTAAGTTCACAAGCTCTGTTAACAAGACGGATCCTTACGCATTAGATCCTTATGATTTTGAGCCCAGAATAATCCGAGTGATACTATACATGTAATCTTATGCAATCTGAAATAGAGGGTGAACATCCTGACTCTGAGCCAGCATCAAACAAGCTCTTGGTAGGTGACTTGCGAGATTCTTTATGAATCAAACTTGTGTCAACTGGAAAGAAACGATGGTGCGATTCAATATGAATTAAACTTGTTTCAGGAAATGAATTAACGGCTTAATCAGAAAGATAGTAAACTAGGTGTAAGCGTCTAGAGGTTCTTTCTGATTCTTAACACGTCTCTACCGTGACTTGTCCACTGCTTTGAGAATGTTCCGGTATCTAGCAGAACAATCAAGCAGGATAATCTAAATACTATCTGTGTTAGAAGATCCTACGCTTTGAGCTGGAAACCCTATCAAGGAGATTCTTTGAATCTACCTGATCACAGGTACAATATTTAGATACTGTTACAATACGGTCCTACGTGAACCGAGAGGTTAATCTAACAAATCCGACGCAATGACAAAGCCATATGTCTTCCACCCGCTTTATTGCTAACTGTTTTATTTCAGGATACATAAAGATGGAGATGGTGATGCCTCATTCCAGCTGGAGTCAAATTCATTACCACATGCTCATGCTCAAACTACAAAGACATTCTATAAGCATCAAGATTCAAGAATCATGAAAGCTTAAGAATTAAAGACAAAGACTTCCGCACAAACTCTGATATACAAGATCTTCCTTCAAAGATATCAAGTCTATCAAGGGAGATTGTTAGCAAGCTTTCAAGATAGTGCAAAGTACGTAGAAAAGTGTCAAGACACCCAAGATCGCAAGGTGCAAAGATGAATACACACAATCAAGGCAGAGAAGATTTAAAGATCTCGACAAAAAGTACAAAGTCAAAAACACAATGACGAAAGACTACGCGCGGATCAAAGATCACAAATCAATGAATAACAAGCCTACAACGTAGACAAGACAAGATCGCGCAAAAGCTTACGACAAAAGCAATGCTCAATAGCGATCCTCATAAGGAGTGGTCACAGTGAACTCACTTCGGGGAGATTGTTAGCCCAAAATAATAAGTCGAACATGGAAGTTCGTTCATAACTAATATTAGGTCCTCAGTCATTAAATAATTATACTTGTAATAGGCTAACACGGGTAAACGGGCTCTTAAATGTATCTAACCGATCACAGTGTACAAAGCGAAACGGCCAAGTAATCCCTAGCTAGTCCCGTAGAAATACAAGGCGTGAAAGCCTCTTGGTATTAAGTATAAATACCCCTCTCCAAGTATGAGAGGGCAGTTGATTTCTTGTTGGTTCTTGCTTTCAATTTTCTCATTTGTTGTTTTTGCTAGTATTCGAATCCATTCTGAGTTTCTTCTACTCTATTCTTTCTCGACTCTACGCTCGATTCTCTCACAAAGTTGAATGTGCTTTATTAAAAACATTTGTCATTGGTTTTGCACTATTCACTATTGTCCCGAATTGAGCAGTATTAACTGGTTTAGCAGTAGTAAGTGATACTAGGCCTGACCTCATTAATACTGCTTTTGGAACCATGTTCCTTTTAGGTTTGGGGTGAGTCATTCTAGAAAATTTCTGGTGATTCACCCTTTGAGTATAGTTTCACACTGGTTTTACCATCTTTTTATTATTAAACTGTCTCTGATGGTTATCACAATCATACTGCAGGTGATCAAAACTTCCACACGCATAGAAAGCTTTGTTAATCATCTCAAAATTAGTCCCTAATCTTTGAGACATCATGTAATTCTAGTTTCTCTGATTGCCTCTAGGAGTATGAGTGTTTTGCCTAAGTTGCTTAACCTGTTTAGCAGTTTTCCTAGCAGTTTTTCCTTTAGGTTTAACAAACTTTATCTTAGCAAAACTAGGATTAACTGATTTCTTTTCAATCAGAGGCACATCTTCTTCCTCACTATCAAACACTCAATCCTTAATAATTGGAGCACCATTACTTTTTCTAACTGCTTTTGGCTTTTCTGCACCAGCCTTAGCTTCACTAGTATTAACTACAGGCTTCTTAACTGTATGCTCACTAACTATAGGCTCATTCACAAACTCTTCTAGACCAGAGAATGACAAATCAGGTTTTGGAGGCATAAAGTTTCCTGTATAGGGAGGTGGAACAACATTATACCCTAAACCTGTTTTGCACTTATCAACTATCTGACAGTTTATTAGTTTGCTTATGCTTTTAAACAAATTCTTAAAATTTTCTACTGTTAGCTGAATTTCATCTTTTTGTTTTTAAGCCAGTTCCAACTTCCTCCTAAGCTCTGTAATGGCTACTTCTCTTAAATGAATCTCACATTTTAAGACCTTGATATCTTCCTCATAAACAGACTCATTGTTCTTATAAACTAGAAGTCTTGCTTCTATGGACTCTAAACCTATTTTATAAGCAATAACATTTAACTTAGATGACCTTAAGTCTTTTAACAGTTGTTCATTTTGTTCTTTAAGAATTTTAACATTTTCCAAACAAGATGATGAACAGTTTGAATCAGTAGATACCTCAGAGTTAGAACTTGTAGTAGAGTAAGCCATGAGTGCAAAGTTAGTTGGACCTTCTTCGGCTTGATCACTCCAATCATAACCAGAACTACCACAAAACACCAAAGCATTAGAAGTAGTTGTCTCTACTGGCACAACCCTTTTTGTGTTCTCCTTATTCCTATTTTCTTGGTTCCTTGGAGCCCTACACTCCCTTGCAAAGTGTCCCCTTTTGTGGCAGTTGTAACACTCTACCTTGGACTTATCAAACCCAATGGTCTCAGTACCATTCATAAAAAACTTCCTTCCAGTGTTCTTCAAGAATCTCATTGCCCTTATTGTTAGCATAGCCATCTGCCACCTTAAATCCATCTCTTCTAAATCATCAGGATTAATTTGTTGCAAGTTCTCATTATCAAGATGTGTACTGTTTGGTTGACTTGCAAAGAAAGCACATATGACAGCATCACTCAAGTTGTCAATTGTTGTTGAGTTAACAG
>BQNB010158808.1:0-14987 GCA_026074375.1 Tanacetum coccineum | reverse complement strand
CTAATACAAATGTGTTAGAATGATTCTATACTTCAGCTGGAAATCCTATCAAGGAGATTCTTCTTAAATTGAATCTACCTGATCAGAGGTCGATCCTCACGGATTCGAAGGTTACTTCAACCAAACACGGGCGAATGACAAAGCCATATTCGTCCTCCCGCTTTATTGCTAACTATTTTATTGCAGGAAACTTAAAGATGGTGGTGAAGGTACCTAGTTTTCGCTGACTCACAAGATTCATAGTCGCATGCTCATACCGGACCGACAAACATAAAGACATCATGAAAGCTCAAGTACATGTTTCAAGACTTCCGCTACTTTGATACCGTACTTCTTTCTTGAAGTGACAAAGTATTAAAGTCAAAGAATTTCAAAGAAGTTTCCGTCACTCTGATACCGAACATCTTTCTCGAAGTGACGAAGTGTTAAAGTTAAAGAATTTCAAGAAAGATGCAACATTAAAGCTTTTCAAGTCAACAAATGAAGAAAGGTATGAGCATGTCGGTCCAAAGTCACAAGTTTCACAAGATGGCAAAGTTCATTAAGATGGCGAAGAGATTATGCTTGGTTGATGATCTCAAGATCATATTCTCACATACAAGTTAAAGATAAACGAACAAGCTCGATCCCAAAGTTACTAATCACTACAACATATTCACAAGAGTAAATCAAGAAATGAAGTTTACGAGCTGAAGACTAAAGACAAAGCATAGCATGCTAGGATTAAATTTTGTAAATTGGAGTGACCTCCCTTAGGGGGAGATTATTAGAAACAAGAAAAGTATCAGTCACTTCCAATGTAGAATAGTCAAAGCTCGTAGTTGAGTTAATTAAGCTAATATGGCCCAAAGGCCCATAGAAAGCCTATTAAGGCCCATAGCCGGTTATGTTTGTAAGTATAAATACCCTCTCCATGATTTGGAGAGGGTGTTGGTTGGTTTTGTATTCTCATTTCACTTAATGAATTATATGTTTTTACTTTATCTCTCTAGAATACATCCTTCCTTCTACTCTCTCTCACTAAGTTCCTTCCCATTTCATATCAAAGATTACTTATATTCTTCAGAGAGATCATGTGAAATCTTGTAAGATTATCCTTGGATTTGCTGTATTTGATTAGGTCATGAATGATGTAAATAATAGAGAAGTTAGAAAGCATTTTGTGTGTAGTTTAAGTTTACATAAAATAATGCATACACATTTTTTATGACACTTTGTGATTTTCTAAAAGCTTATGTTTTTAGAGATGGTTTTAACATGATGTTTCTTTATGTTTTGTCATCAATAAAACTAGGAAGGTCGTGAGATAGAAATAAGCATATTTTATGGGTTTATTTGTATTAACAGTTTGCTATGAACGTATTGTGTGTGTTGAAGTAGAGAGATCTTCCTTTAGATATTGGGTGGTTATTGCGTGGTATTTGATTTATACAAACGTGTATATTCAAGAAGATGTTTACGTTAATTGCTAAAAGATACACGTTCTTGATCCTTTGTTAATTATGTATTCTATACGTGTTTATATGTTTTCCGCTGCGTACTCGTGATATCAATTGGTCAATAGTTGTTAAAACCCCAACACAAATCAAATGTTGGAGTGTGCAAATCATCCCCAAAATTTATTAACAATGTCATCTAATCTAATGACATTGAATGTCAATTATACTATTAGTACCACCTAACCAACCAAAAAAGTATTAAAAAGGAAAAAAAACGACCTTCACTCACTTTGACCTTCTGTTTACACAGCACAACAAAGTTTTTTTTATCAGTTTATCTTTCGTATTTTTTTGTCCGTTTAATATTTTAACTTGTCAAACTTTATTTTTTTGTTTCACAGTTTTACAAAAAAAATATAAAAATAAAACAAAAATCAAAAACATAAATGAGGGTACAAATGGTGTTTTAGATGATGTCGTTGTTTGTCAATATATAACACTCTGACATTATAAGACTGAGCACTATATATGGTGATGAACCACCTAATGGTGGTGCCACCACGTGTATACACCATAGCACATGCTTAAGACCACACGGCAAAACCTCCCATTTTGCACTCGTTCGATGATGCAGATCATCGAACAATTTTCAATGTTTCTTTTGTGTGTGTTTATAGAGTATATTGTGATGTATCTTTGTATAATGTGAAATACTATTACTATATATTTTTAATTTGGTGGTGACTATAGTAGCTAAAAGATGATGAGTTTGATAATATGTTAAGAGGGCATGGTACGGTAACGCCGGACCCGGTGTTATGCCTACGTGGCTTCGGCGTTATTGGCGTTACCATACCGGGTAGTGAAGTTGGCCAATGGTGTTGGCCTCAGAGTTGAGCCACCAACGCGCGTTGGTGAGGATTTTAAAAAAATAATTCAAAACACCCCTCAACGTCTTTTAACGGCTATTTTCTCAAAAAAATTGTTTAAAAAAAATAATACCCACCCTATATATATTATACCCCAACTTAACCATTTTACACATACAAAACACAAACACTCTCTACACAAAATAAATCCATTTTTCGCAATGAATCCAAATGACGACGATTAAGAACGACAACCGGACTCTTTCGAAATCGATGACGAAATCGACGTTTACTTTCCTCAACAAGCGTACGAGTATCACGAACTTTTAGTAGAAGAAGAAAATCGTCCACAGATTACCCGTAACCCGATCCATCGTGATCGAGAAGGGGCCGAAGAACGTTTGATGGGAGACTATTTTGATGATTATTGTAAGTATCCTTTATGCTATTTTCGAAGAAGATACCGTATGAGCCGAAAATCATTTTTAAAATTGTCAAAGGCATTAGCACTTATACGGCCGATCCTCTTCCAAAGCATTTTAAATTTTTTAAAGTCCGACCCGATGCTACGGGTCGAATGAGTCTTAGTGTTATTATGAAATGCACAGTCGTCATACGCCAATTAGCATACGACAACACACCCGATGCGTTTGATGAATATTTGCAAATGAGTAAGCATACTGCACGTGATTGTCTATTACATTTTAATAAGTGTATTATTGATTTGTACATGTTGAAGTATTTAAGAAAGCCAACGTTGGAAGATGTTGAAAAAATATATAATCAACATGTTACGCGTTATGTTTTTCCGGGAATACTTGGAAGCATTGATTGTATGCACTGGGAATGGAGAAATTGTCCAGTATCATGGCAGGGACAGTACGATAGAGGATAAAAAAATACCCAACTATAATGCTTAAAGTTGTTGCTTCGCATGATTTGTGGATTTGGCACGCGTTTTTTGGGGTAGCCGGTGCAAATAACGATATTAATGTTTTAGATAATTCTCTGTTATTTGATGACCTTCTTGATGACAAAGCCCCAGTAACTCCGATTGTGGTAAATGGTGTCTGGTATGAAAATGGGTATTACTTAGACGACATAATTTACCCACAGTGGGCAATTTTCGTCAAATCATTCACGGTCGCAAATGACGCAAAGCATAGTTACTTTATAAAGCGTCAAGAAAGTGCACGAAATGATGTCGAACGTGTTTTTGGTGTTCTCCAAGGACGTTGGGGAATAATACAACAACTGACATGTCAATACCATGTCAACAGCATACGTAGAATCATGTATTCTTGCATCATATTGCATAACATGATTTTAGAAGACCAAAAAATGACGGTTACTGACTGGAACGATGTGTATGCTAATCCGTCAAGAAATATGCAATGTACATGAGTTGAAAGATGTGAAGTGCAACGCCAAAAAGCAAAAGAATTACGGGACCGAGAAACGCATATTAGTCTTCAACAATACCTTATGGAGAATATTTGGCATGAAGTTGAATACGAAGACGAAGATGAAGACTTTTAGTTGTCGGGTCGTATGTTTTTTTTTCCGTATGTTTTTAATTTTCGTATGTTTTTTTAAGTATTTTAATGTGTAATATAGTTTAATAAATGAAATATTTTGATTTGTTTATGGGTGTTATGAAAAAATAAGGTTGAGTCTCAAAAATGTGGTGTTATTGGGTGTTATGATTAAATGGGTATTTTGGTGTGTTGGTGTTATGATGTTAAAGCTGATGTGACGCTTATGTGACGATGTTATGGTGTTATCGTACTTAGCAATTTAAATGATAATGTGATGTTGACGCGGAGATTTTGAGTTTGGTGACCATAATTCTAGCCTAAAATAAACTAACCAAACACATTTGGGTGGTCAAGGTTGATTAAAGATGGAAAATGAATGGTGCATCTATGAAAGACTTCCAAACCACCAACCATTTCCACGACTTTATATCTCTTTCCAAAATTAGTATTTCATATCATCACTCCCAATTCTTCATTTTTCATTATTAGTTGAGTGGTGGTGATGGCACTCAGAGCAACAGCCACTGCTAAACTTAACCAACACCACCACAACCAACTTCCAACACCCAAAACTGTTACACCTTTCAAATCCACTACCTGCAAAAACCATTCCAAGTCTGTCTCACTAGCCACTACTTCTACTAGTCTTTCACTGCTAGCACTCTTCACTGCTCCACTTGAAGCTAATGCTTTTACTATTTCCAAAGATGACATTGTTTCTTCACTTACTCAGGTAATGCATCATATCTTACCTTTTGTCTTTACTTGTTATAATGCATCATATACATACCTCAACTTGACAAGCTCCGTTCTAAGCGAGCTTATTAGCTTTTCCAAATTCAAATAAGCCTATAAGACGTAAGCACGGTTTTTGGCCTAGTGGTATGTGAGTGTGCCATCAACCAAGAGTTTGTAGATTCAAGTCTCGTAGGAGACATTTGTGCCCAATATGTGTGTGGAATATTGCCGTTAAAAGTTAAAGACATAAGTCTAGAAAACATAGTAATAAGCTAAACAAAATACTTTGTATCCCCTTAGCTCAATGGATTAGCTATAGCAAGTTATGAAACATTTGAACTTAATATAAAACTAATTAAAATAGTCTAATGTTTGATAGAATTGTTTGATGCTGCCGATTTTGCTAGGTTGAAGAGAAAATTGACCAGGTTCAAAAAGTGAGTGGTGACGTTTATGTGTTTGCTGAGGGTGCCATAAAAACAGTGGTGGAATTCCTAAAGCCGGCTGCTGATTTGGCAATGCCAGTGCTACAACAAGCCGGAGGAGAGGCGGTGAAGATTGCTATGCCCGTGATGTCGGAGGCAACAAAGAAAGCACAAGAAGCTATTCAGAGCTCTGGGTTTGATACCGAGCCTGTTTACTCTGCTGCTAAGGTACTCAATTAAAGTCACCGAAATTTATGCATCATTGAATTAGTCCATTAAAATTCATTAGTGTTACCTGTGGCATAAACTTGTGTAACGGCCCAAATGGATTTTGACCCGACTTTAATATATTTACCATTTAATTGTTTGTGTTGTAGACAGTAGCTGATGCTGCAGAACAAACTGGGAAGGTGATCCAGGATGCCAAGCCCATTGCATCGACAACTGTCGAGACCATCTCTTCAGCAGACCCGACCACCATTGCTGTAACTGGTGGAGTTTTAGTCCTAGCGTACTTTTTACTGCCACCTGTCTTTTCAGCTATCTCATTCAACCTTCGTGGATACAAAGGTATATTTTGCTTAAATTCCGAAAACCTTGATGTTTGGGATTGGTTATTAGAACTGTCATTTGTTTGTTGTGTTTTGATATGTCAATATGCAGCTTTGTGAGTTTTTTTCAAATAAGTTGTTTTTGACAAACTGTTTGAAGTTGTTTATTCCAAAGGGTTTATTTCGAGAGGCAATAAATTTTGATTATTGTTCGAATTCTAAATCATGTCAAACTTACTATCTAGTGTTAGGTTGAAAATCTCTGATTTTATGTGGCGTATTCTGGATAAATAATGAAAGAAAATTGCAATTATAGGTGCTCTCACTCCTGCTCAAGTACTTGATCTTGTATCATCACAAAACTACACTTTGATCGATATCAGATCAGAGAATGATAAGGACAAATCTGGTATTCCCCGCCTTCCCTCAAGCGCCAAGAACAAATTGATCGCCATCCCGTAAGTATAAATCTCCTCTTAAGAAAACATAGTATTGAATGTCTTCGACTCATTTTGTCATCCACAATTTTCAGATTGGAAGACTTACCAAGCAAATTAAAAGGCCTTGTTAGAAACACAAAGAAATTAGAAGCCGAAATCGCAGCATTGAAGATATCTTATCTCAAGAAAATCAACAAAGGCTCCAAGATTGTGATCCTAGACACGTTAGTATTATGATATTTGTCATTGTTATTGCAACATACAATTTCTTCTAACGAGTCTAATGAAGTTTGTATGTATTGATTTCATTAGGTACACTGATTCAGCCAAGATAGTTGCTAGATATTTAACCGAGCTTGGGTTCCAAAACTGCTGGATTGTGGCTGATGGGTTCTCTGGAGGCAAGGGATGGTTACAAAGCCGTTTAGGAACTGATTCCTATAATGTATCGTTTGGTCGTATTTTATCACCATCTAGAGTCATTCCTGCTGTTAGAAGTTTCGGTACCACTAGCTCAGCCAAGTTACTTTCTGATTAATTCTTTTTAATTGTTTCATCAAATTATATGTCCATAAAAGTGGTCTTGATGTGCATTTGCGGTCAGTAGATAAGTACTTAATGATACTCTTGTCTCTAATTATTGGCTCGTACACGTTTCTGTAGTTGAAAGGTCAGATTAACTTACGACCTTTCTTAGCACTTGAGTACTAGCTAATTTCCACTCAAAACAGTATTAACTTGCGACCTTTCTTAGCACTTGAGTACTAGCTAATTTCCACTCAAAACAGTCAATCACCAATTTTTCCAAAAAAACATTTTCGATACAAACCAAAAAGGTAAAGCCTTCCAAAGCCTCCATACCAGAAAACTGTAAGGACATGAAAGTATATTTCTACGTGGTGATCGGTTCTGTTTGTTTAGAAACATAAAGTCATACACCGAATCGACTGGTTGGTATATCCTTTGAATCAGATCCAAGTGATGTCATTTTAGAGCCAAACTAATAGTTTGTCTCGGTCTGGTTCTACGGTTCAAATGTATCAAGTCAACCCAAACATACCCTACAAGGCTACAATAAAGTATACATGTGTACAAGGACAACAGCCAGATAATCAACTAGAACCATCTCAAGCATGGACCATTAGCATCACCAATATTTTGAGCAACTAAACTCCAAACAAGTCTCAAACCATACATTAATTAAACCAAGCAAGATAACAAAACTAGGAAATACCATAGTCATGAGGTACACAAAGGACCCCTTGAAAGAAATACATCAGTTCAAACATAAACAATATAGCCAAAGGAAATAACTCTAGTACGCAAGTTAAAACATAAACATGCTGCTTGACCTTCATATATGACTGATTAGATGTGACATGGTTCTGGTGGTATGGCATTATTGTTACGGATAGCACAGCAACCGATGGAGTAGATGACAACAACAAACAAAAGAATGCTGAAGTTGAGTAACGCAAATTTCCTCCACAAATGCCTCAAGTTCTTTAACACTCCAACCTTGCACGACCCACAGTTGTAGCACAGCTTCTTCTGGTCGTTGTTCCATGTCTTGCAGTCTGGGTCTTCTGATTCAGGTCCTGTCTTGGGCGGCATCCAGTAAGTCGAGTTCACAAACATGTAACCGCACTCTTGGGGTGGCTTACAGCAACCAACCTGCCACAAAATACATATAATTAGTATATTAAAACTATATATTGCATTTTGATAGATATATAAACAACAAATTGTTGCTAACCTGTTAATCTATGTGTTTATTTTGGAGCGAAATAAAGGAATAAGCAATTTTATCAAAACATTAAAATATATTGCTTCTTTGCCTATAAAGTTAGCAGATAAGCACTAATATAAGCAAATCAAAACACCCTCTTATTTGCAGTTTAACTAAACATTTGTACCTCTAAAGAAGTGAGATGAGCCCGATAAAAATCCTCCAAAGTTTTCGATTGCGCAATAGTGGAACAAACATGCGAATCAGTCAAACAACTCTTAATCTTGCCCCAATGTTTCTCATTCAAAACATTTTTCTGCAACCACTTAGAATAATCACCAAACCTATACTCCTTATACCCTTGATTCGATATCGCCTTCCCAAGCCCTTTATTAGTAACCACCAAAGCAAATATAGTGAAAGCAAGTAACCCCACAATCATCACAAACAACACCCCAGAATAGATGTACAAAATAGAATTTATCTTGAAACTCGACCCCACGATTCCTAGAACCGCGAGGATCACAAGGAATATGCCCGTGAACAAGTATGGTTTGGCAAATGTTTTCTGGCATAAGGTTGCGCCGCTAGGATGGGTGAAATTCCATATGCCCGCGGTGATGAGTAGGACACCCATGCATAAGGTTAACACGTTCAAGATTGTAGTTAAAAGGTTGCTAGTTTTTGCCATTTTGTTAGACAGAATACTAGGAAGTGAAGTGATGTTTTTTGTGAGAGAATTGTGTGAAGTGAATGAATGAGGAAAACTTGGTTTTTAAGATGTCTTTTGGGGGGAAATATAGGAAAACGGTTTTTAAAAACATGCGGTTTGTGTTAAGGTTTTTCCACGTCATCATGCATGTTTGTGCTTAAGATTATGAAACTGTCGTTACTCGATACAGTTGGTCAAAGTTGAGGGTACGTGGGTGCATGCTAGATTTTGTGATGTTATTTGAACGTGTGGTTTTTTTTTAATAATTATTCTCCTGGTCATCTTATATAACATTATACGTTTTGAATTTTATGCGTCTTAAAATATAGTAGTATTTGGAATAAAGTATTTGGTTTGAATATTATTCCATATGTTATATGTGACATTAACTTACCAGATGATAACATGAAAGTGATGAAACATATTTCATAAATCGAATGGTCTTAAAAATTACAATGTAGGATTACCATTATTTATTTATTTAATATAATGTTGAATGTGAAATCGTTTTGATGTTGTAGTGTTTTGGTTACGTTCACCGTATATAGTCCAATTCAGGCGAATTCGAAAATATACTTCTCTATAACTTATAAGTAAGCCCCATGGTGAGCAGAACAATATTGATATCACACAAATCCACTATGTTCGCTTGTTTTAGAAGTGATTAAGATATATTTACGGCAAGAAACCAAAATTTGGAGGCTTACGAATTTGGACTTTTGGTTCACGTTGTTAGTGGACTCGTATTGTATGTATATCATTGTTTGTGTTGGGCCAAGCTCGTATAGTAGTTTAGCATGCCTTATCTCTATTTATATTGTAAATCATCCTCATTATTAATACACGAAATAAACCGTGATTACAAACAGAGACGTGGAAACAAGAAAAAAAGGAGGAACAAAATATTAAGGTTTAATTAGGTCATGGTTTATTTCGTGTATCAATAATGAGGATGGTTTAGAATATAAAATATAAATAGAGATACAATTAACCATCATCATCATCATAAATCATCTCAAACACTCTCTTCATTACATTTTAGAACCCTAATCTCAGATCCCTAATCTCGGATCTCTAATTTCATCCGATAAGCCGCCATCGTTTTTTTTGTTTCTTTTGTTGCTCTTCGTGTTTTGAGGTTCTCGTCGTCTTTCTAACAGGTAGGGGAAGGGGATCATGGTGAGAAACACTTCAACGATTCAGGATACCAATGGATGGCACTGGAAATTCAAAGTTAACAAAAAAGAATCAACTATTCCGATCAGAAATCCGTTTCAGAATGAGGTAGAAAAAATTGCTTCTTTCTTTTACATAACTAATTTTCCCAACTATGTTGATGCCAAGAGATTGTGGCTAGAATGTGAATCATATGGACGTATCGTGAACGCGTTTATTCCCAACAAAAGATCTAAAGCGGGGAAAAGATTCGGATTTGTTCGCTTCATAGGAGGCAAGAATGAAGAACGCCTAGCCAGTTCTTTGGCTAGCATTTGGATTGGGAGTTATCACCTATTTGCATCAGTGGCTCGCTTCAATAGACAGGAGAAGAAGGATGTGTTGCTAAAGAAAGTTGTGGAAAAGTCAAATAATGTTCATCCAACGCAGATGGAGCAGGAGGGATCAACATAACATAAAAAATCTTATGCTTCTACTTTGTACGGAAATGGAGAAAGTAAGGTGGATAGACAAGAACCTAAAAAGAAACAACCAACTTTGTCAGACCAGGAGTTGGTTCAAATATCAGACTCTCAAGCGGTAGCATTAGTGAAGGTAAAAAATGTTGAAAGCATAAACAGTTTGTACCAAATATGCAAGGAAGAGGGTTTTGACAATATTAAGATCTTTCACATTGGTGGATTATGGCTTTGGCTATAATTTCAAAATGTGAAGGCATGTAATGCTTTCAAATCTAATAATACATTGAAGTCCTTTTTTTCATCGGTGAAATCGGTATCTAAGAACTTTTATGTGGATGAACGAATGGTGTGGGTAGAAATATCAGGACTTCCTTTATGTGCTTGGGGATCAAACGCATATAAAAAAGTTGCATCTTTGATGGGAAAATTTATGTTTTTTGATAATGATAGTTCGACAGCTATAAGCTTGGGTAGAGTATGCGTGGCTACTAGACAAAAATATTTTATTTATGAGGTGGTACATGTTACTATTCATAGCGAAGAGTATGATGTTCATGTTCAGGAATTGGGGTCGTGGAGTATTAATCTTGATGATATGTCTCATCAAGATTCTGATACAAACTCATATGTAGATTTAGAGTCTAATAAAGAAAAGAAAGCAGAATCAGAAAGTGACGAAGAGGAAGAAATTCAAAAGGCTATTCTTAATATTAAGGAATCCAACGATACAACAAACGACCAACAAGAGAATAGTTACATCAATGCAAATAACGTTGTTGGTAAAGAGGAGACACTTGAATTTCAAACAGAAAGAATGGAGAGTTCTAATTCATCAGACGGGAGCCAACCACCGGGTTTTGAACACTGAAAAAACACCGAAAAAGATCTTTCATTCAGCTCTCTTTAATCCAAATCTGGCAAATGTTATACTTATTTGCTAATCTTAGGCTCAAAGATATTACAGGCATTTCGGTTATCCATAAATTGTCTAGACTCATAGAGGTTGGAGATAAATTAGGGTACGATGTTAAAGGGTGTCACAAATCGTTACATAGATTGATAGACAGAATTGGAGTCTCGATGGTGGATAAATTAAGATTCTATCTATTAACATTCGAGGTTCCAAGAAATGGAGAAAACGTGTTTGGATTAAGGAGAGGTGCTATAAAAATAACATTCAATTTCTAGGTGTCCAAGAATAAAAAATGACACGTCTTGAATTGTTTCGTATCAAGTCTATGTAGGGAAATTATACGTTTGATTATGCTTGTAGTCTCTCTCGTGGTGGCTCAGGAGGCTTAATTTCTGTTTGGGATCCAAACTACTTTACCAAGGAACAAATTTGGTGTGATAATTGGTACATTATTGTTAAAGGAAGATGGGCTTCATCTGATAATTTGTTCTTTATGATCAATATTTATGGGCCTCATAAGACGGCTGATAAAATTACCTTGTGGAATAGGTTGTTAGAGTTCATTCGTAATCACGAATGTCATTTTGTTCTATTTAGAGACTTGAATGAAGTTCGTGATGAATGCGAGCGGTATGGCACAGAGTTTCATCGACCTTCTGCTAATAATTTCAATTCATTTATTAATGATGCAGATATACTTGAGCTTCCTTTAGGAGGTCGTAACTTTACTTGGATGAACAAGGCAGGTACGAAAAATGAGCAGGTTGAACCGTTACCTGATATCACAACATGTCACAGATATTTTCCCGAATGTTAAAGTCTAGGCACTTTCCAAGGGTTGGTCAGATCATACTCCTATTATGCTTCATTGTAATAAGGTAGACTTCGCTCCGATTCCTTTTAAATTCTTTCACTCATGGCTTCAGCGGGATGGTTTCGATGACTGTATCAAGAAGGCTTATAAAGAATGCTCGCTTATTAACCCTAAAATGGCCTTTCATGAGAAACTCAAGTGTCTTAAACAGAATATTAAAGAGTGGAATCGAAAATCTATAAGCATCATAGCGTCTAGAAAACATGAGGTTTTAAGTAAGCTAACCGATATCGAAGACAAGATCGATTCTAATACAGCCTCGGATATCGATAAAGAGGATCGTGTGAAGCTTCTTAAAGAACGGGATGGCATCCAACAGTTGGAGGACATGTATTTGATACAAAAAGCTAGGGTTAAATGGGACGTCGAAGGAGATGAAAATACAAAATTCTTTCATGGCATATTGAAGCAAAAGAGGTTTTATCAATCGGTTTAAGGTATTATGATTGACCGTGAGTGGGTTACTAATCCCCATCAAGTAAAATCGGCATTCTATAATTTCTTTAAAGATAAATTCGATGTTTCAGATTCCTCAATAGAATTATCTCCTGTTATTCCGCCATCTACCCTATCTCAAAATGACAATTTGGAATTGGAAAAACCTGTTTCTGACGAAGAGATTTGGTTGGCTGTTTGGGATTGTGGGAGTCAAAAAGCCCCGGGTCCAGATGACTTTTCTTTCCTTTTTCTAAAAACGTATTGGGAGCTTTTAAAAGAAGATGTGGTGAAAGATGTTAGAAATGTTTTCGATTCGTTCGTCATGCCTATAGGTGCAAATTCTTCCTTCATTACGTTGATTCCAAAGATACTAAATCCTATCCATATCAAAGATTTTCGCCCAATTTCTTTGGTTGGTCTGCAATACAAAATCATTGCTATAATCTTGGCTAATAGACTTTTGAAAGTAATTGATAAAGTGGTGAGTAATAAACAATCGGCTTTCATATCAGGTAGATATATTCTTGATGGTCCCTTGATGCTTAGTGAGATCATGTCTTGGTATAAAAAGAAGAAAATAAATATGTTGCCTTTTAAGGTTGACTTCGAAAAAGCCTTTGACTCCGTAAGTTGAAAGTTTCTTGATCACATGCTTTTAAGTCTCGGGTTTGGAAACAAATGGGGAAGTTAGATTCAAATCTGCCTACATTCTACTAGATCTTTTGTCTTAATAAATGGAAGTCCTTCTAGAGAGTTCCCTATAAAGCGTGGTTTATGTCAAGGAGATCCATTAAGTCCTTTCTTATTCATTATTATTATGGAAGGTCTTCAATACAAAATCATTGCTATAATCTTGGCTAATAGACTTTTGAAAGTAATTGATAAAGTGGTGAGTAATAAACAATCGGCTTTCATATCAGGTAGATATATTCTTGATGGTCCCTTGATGCTTAGTGCAAAGCCAAAACGACAAAACCGGACTCGGAATGGAAAAGCAGGAAAAGACAAAGTCAAAGTCCAAGCCCAAGCCTGAAAAAGTCAACAGAAAGTCAACCCAAGTCAACCCCGAAGCCAAAAGTCAAGAAAAATAAGTTTAAGGACTAAACTTGTTAAGTCCCTAAACTTATTTAAAGAGAAAAAAAGAAGAAAAAGAAGAGAAGGGTGAAAACTGTCAATGAGGGAAAGTTTAACTCCAAGGGGCAAAGCTGCCAAAAGCCTAAACTTTAACACCATAAGGACGAGTGGTGCAATTGTTGTTATAACTTTTGGGGACTTAATTTGCCAAGTCCCCAAAACTATAACAACATAAGGACGAGTGGTGCAAGAACTACACACACCATCAAGGACCAAAGTTGCCAATTTCCCAAACCCACGCCCTGTCACCCCCAACCTTTATAAACCCTTTCCCGCCCTTTTCAAATCCCAACCAAGTCACGGGATTTCTTCCCATCTTTTACCCTGTGATTTATCATCACCACCATGGATAAGCATATTCCCCCTCCTCCACTAAACCCCTAATCCCATGTGGCAATCCCACACTTCTCAATGACCAACCCAACGGCCAAGATGAATTTGAAGATTTTGAAGGGCTAAGATCAAGGACTCGTTTCTCCCCTCTCATAACAAGCACAACAAACACAGAAGTTAGCCTATAAAAGGAGCTGAGGACAGAAGACCCAACCAGCTAGTTTTTTTTAAGTAATTTTTCATAGTTTTTCAAAGTTATTGTATTTTTCAAAGTTCATGTAATTTAAATTCTGTTAAAAACCCTTGTATTATGTTTTAAAAAGTTTAATGAAAAGTTATTTAAGTTTATTTAAATTCTGTCTTATTAAAAGCTCTTATGAAAAAATTCTGTCAAAGCAAGTGAAGAAGGCCTAAACCTGGAAAAGGCCTTGGGTTTAAGTGTGTTCAGAATCACTAAGGACTTAGGGGTGTTTAGGATTAGTTTTAAGTACCTATGCATTTGGACTTTGGTAAGTTTTAAACCTCAGTTACTGTAGCAACAGCTTATTCAGCTTATTTTTAGCTTATTACTGTTTAATTGTGCTTATTAAGTGTTTATTAATGCCTAGTATGTATTTAATGCTTTTCCTTTCATTTCTATGCATTTTGTTTGAAAACTGCCAAAAATAAGCTTAAACTGTCTAGCTTATTGTCTCATGTTTAAGTGCTTATTAGTTCTGTTTTTTTTACTTCTTTAGTGTTTAAAATAGCTTAAGTATTATTAGCCTTTTAAAAAATTCAGTTTAACTTAGCTTTTATAGGTTTAAAAGTCATTTTTCAAAATTAAGGGAGTGTTTGGGTTAACATGAAAAACGGGTCAAAAAGGTTCTTGGTATGGGTTATGGTCATGAAGGTAGTTTTAGCTTAAGCATTAAGCTTGTTTAAAGCTGTTTTTAAAAGTTCTTAAGTTTTAAAATTGTTTTTCAAGTTTTCTAAGTGTTCCTTTGAAACTGTGGATTTTAAAAAAAGCCACAAGTGCTTATTTAGATAAGCACTTGGGATTTTGAGTTTTAGTTTAAAAAGTGAGTGTTTTTGTGTGTTAAAAAAAGCTGTCACAAACCCTTTGGTCATTTGACTTGGTAAGTCAAAACAGCCCAAGTTTTTAAGTGCCATTTTTAAAAAAAAATCTAAAAGCCCATTTTCACTATTAAAAATCAGCAGGTTTACATGTGTTTTAG
>BQNB010158807.1:0-14987 GCA_026074375.1 Tanacetum coccineum | reverse complement strand
CCTTCTTAAGCTTCACCCATTCTTTGAAAGTGTAGTCTCTAGGCCTAGGTTTCTTATCATGAGAATTTTTATTACACCACTCTGAATACCTTTTACTCCAAACAAAATCCTCAACCTGAAAACTACCATATCTTATAAGTAAAAAGTTTAGAAATGATACCCCATCTCCTTTCATTTCCTTCCTTTTGTAGTTATTAGGGAAGAACCAATATTTTGTTTCAACGAGCTCATCAATTCCATAAATTTTTATGCCCCCCATCACATTCGCTCCTGAACGAGTTACAGGATGGCCAAGCCTTAAAGTCTTTATCACATTCTTGTATAATTGGTTTATAAAAATGTGTTGTAGTTGTGTCATTACTTATCTTTAATCTTTTAGTGATTGGTTCGTCAGTGTTAACTGAGTTTAACAAAAAGATTCCCTTCGTCGCGGCGAAATTAGGGTCATTCCTATTTATGTCAAACGTTACCCTTTCGTCTCCTATCCCCACATATATTTCTTTTTCAAAAACACTAATTTGGGCGTGAATAGTGGCCAAAAAGGGTCTTCCTAAAATGACAGTCGAATTGGGGGTTTGATCTAGAATTACGAAGTTGGATGAGAACAAGAATTTATCAATTTTTACAAGTATGTCTTTAACTATCCCAAGTGGTGCCTTTTTTCTCATATCAGCCATTTCCACTAGCATCTCGGTTTCGCTAAGGTTTCTTAATCCCAAATACTTAAAAATATTCCTAGGTAGAACATTCACACTAGCTCCTAAATTAGTCATAGCATAAAAGTTAAAGTTATCGATCGTACAGGGAAGCATGAAATGTCCTGGATTAGATTCCTTAATAGGTAGTTAATAAATGGTGTTTTCTTCCTGAGAGTCGGAGAGGAAGACTATTCCGTGTAGATTCTTAAGTTTCTTAGGAGAACTGGGTCCCTCATTTTCAACAGTTACTACATTTGCTTCTTCAGATTTGTCCTCTTGGAACGGAGTTCTTCGGTTAATTGCTTGATCTGGGTTTCTAAGTTTTTAAGTGATGCGTCTTGGTTTCTTGTGTTAATCTTGACATTTTCTTTAAGCTTTTTAATCCATACCTCCATTTCAGTACTTATTCGAGCAAATTCCTCTTGATGCTTAGCCAATAATTCTTCTAAGCTTTGCCTCCTTTCAGCATATGGTGGACGATTATCAATCTTAGTGTAGTATCCAGGTGGTCCTACACGAAATTTTCCTCCATTACTTCTGTTAAATGGTGTTGTTCGTCCAAATTCTCCATATCTGACATCTTCCACTTGTTTAACTTCCTCGATGAGGGGACAATCCTTGTCGAGGTGAGGTCCTTCGCAAATTTGGCATCTAACCTAGATAACATGAACACTTTCCTTTAGCTTTTTCATGTCTCGTGCCAGGTTGTCCAACTTGTTTACTAAAGCAGCTAGTCCATCCTTGCTACTACTGCTTCCGATATTCCTGCTTGTTGTGTCGTCGTGCCATTTCTGAGAGTGGCCAACCATGGTTTGAATTGCTGTGAGTGCTTCGGCTGGCCTCATCCCGGGGATTGGTCCATGTAAATCAAGCAATTGACGGTTCATAGTGCTCAAACCCTTATAAAAGATATTTACCTTTTTGATTACTGTAGATATCATGAGTAGGGCACTTGTATAGCAAGTCATTATACCGTTCCCAGGCCTGGTATAATGATTCATCTCCTTCTTGCTTGAAGTTGTGGATATCTTCAAGCTGCTTTACGGTCATGGAAGGTGGGCAGTACCTTTGGATAAAGGCCTTCTTGAGGAGATCCCAGGTATTGATAGTTCCTAGGGCTAGTCTGTCCACCCATCTTTTTGCGGATCCGGTAAGAGTAAAGGGAAAAACTCAGAGCATGATTGCATCTTTAAAGACTCCGAGAATATTGAATAAGCCAACGATGTTAAGGACCCGATCAATGTGATTGTGAGCATTCTCGTCTTTGTTTCCGGAGAAAGTATCTTCCCTTAATTCGCGCATGAATTGACTCTTGATTTCAAAATTAACATTGCCTCCGATTTTGGGTTTAACCACGCCCGGTGCCTGGTTTTCTCGTGACAATGCTAGGTATTGCTCCATAGTGAGAGTATTGACGTCTACTCCAGCCATGGTTCCTGCAGATATAGAGTTTAGAAAAAGAAGAGAAAATATTCAAATTAATTCTAATTTTTAGCTCCCCGGCAGCGGCGCCAAAAACTTGATGCGTATTTTCTTTTAAAATATATTTTTATCAAGTTTTAAATTTATAAAACTCGATCTACCTAACGACGCACTAACGGGCAGAGAACCCGATCGTGGGTAGTATAGATTGGTAAATCCGAGGTCGTCCCAAGAGCTAAGGTGTAATTAGTTTTAATTTGAAATGTCACGT
Source organism: Tanacetum coccineum (assembly GCA_026074375.1). Classification (NCBI taxonomy): domain Eukaryota; kingdom Viridiplantae; phylum Streptophyta; class Magnoliopsida; order Asterales; family Asteraceae; genus Tanacetum; species Tanacetum coccineum. The sequence continues at coordinate 12,596 of BQNB010158807.1, read as the reverse complement.
TTTGAAAATGGTTTTTGATTTTAATTAAAAGAAATAGAAAAACAATAAAATAAATAACTGAAATTAAAAGGATAGGAGATATCAAGAGAGAAAACGTGCTAACCTAGTTACTTCATTACTATTGTTATGAAGACAATTTCCTATGCAATGTCAAACTATGGTTTCATTACTGGTTTCTAAGGTCGATAGACTTGAATGTGCATATACAGTCTATCCTATACTTCCTGCGATTCCGAATCAGTCCTGAATCATCTGGGAGGTAGGTTATCCAGGTTGCAGTGATTAATCCTAACTATTCCCAAAACATATCAAATAACCTATTAAGATTATTAACCCCCTATGAAAGAGTTCTTGTACTTTTTAAGTATCGAGTGATTTGTGCGGTGACTGGTCAGTTCCTAGACCAGGTAAAGAGTTAGTGATCCTCCCTAGTACCCATTCGATCCCACCATTACAAGGTAATCTATTAATGGGGAAAGCTAGGTCCAAACCACCCGTACTACCAAAATCCAAGGTTACACGATAGTCAAGGAATATCTAATAAAACTATAATTTAACAAGAAACAATCATAACAAAAGTAAATTCATAACTAGGCCAGCACTTTAAGTTCTTAGCTGCTCATGGTAACGGAAACACAGTAAGAGATAAAAGAAATCATATATTGAAAACTCATAATTCTTACAGGATTCGTAATTTGAACGATTAAATACAAAAAGTAAGTAAAGTGTGATCTCCCTTAGACTCCAGGTGGAATTCTTCGAAGGTTGGAAGCCTTTGTCGCCTCTCCAATTGGCTGTGGAGGAAGTGATGTCGGAATAGCTTGAATGAGGCCTCTATTTATAGTTATTGTACCTGTTACGGCGTAACCAATAAAGGTGTTACGCCGTAACCAACTTACACGACATTCCATAATTAAGCAGCTGTTACAGCGTAACCAGATATGGTGTTACGCCGTAACCTTCATATAACTTCCATATGTACGTGATCTTTTCCATATTTGTGGATCTTCATGGTTACGGCGTAACTAGATAAGAGGTTACGCTGTAACTATAACTTTGACGAGATTTCCTTCAAAATATAGGGTTACGGCGTAACTAGATATAGTGTTACGCCGTAAAGTCTTCCTTGATCTTCGTACTTGCTTAATTTATGTTACGGCGTAACCATTTTTGTGTCTACGCTCATGTAACATTCTTCGAATTACACTTTAAGTTCCTTTCCTTTCCTTGTTTCTTGTCACTTTCTGCATTTCACCTGAACACTACAAAACAATCGATAAATATTCATTTTCGAGTGTTTAGTGAAAACATTTGCAAGTATTTTTTCAGGGGGTTTTTTGCACCAAAAGTAATTTAAATATTTGGATGTTAATCAAATATCCCCCACTGACTTTTTGCTTGCCCTCAAGTAAAACTTGTTAAAATATTTCATAGAAAGATTTCTCGAGAATAACTTCAAGAAATGAATTTATAAAACTCTTATGCTAGAAAACATCAAAGTCGAAACACCTCGTCGGGAAAGGGGATAAAAAGTCATCAGATCTCCACTTGTCTTAGTAATGTTCATTTCGGGGTGATCGCTCAATTGCACATTATAGTGTCTTCTTTCATAAGCTTGAAAAGACACATCTGCACAGTTAGAATTAGGGTCTAATTAATTCTCTCAAACGGCGACAAGGGTAATATTATGGTTTAAAGGGTGATTAAGGGTTAGGGATAAGACATGGGATACACATTTAATGGTTGATAATGTAAAAACACAAAACAAATACTCTAAAGTAATATAAGATTGTCATAACTAGCTACTGTCCATCTATGGGTCCAAGAGTCAAAGTTTGAAAATCTGATCTTCAATAATGGGCTACTAGCTCCATTCTTCATAAGTATTGGTATAATAATGGGCTACAAGCTCCATTTTACAAAGATGTTTTGGTGCAAGTATGGGCTACTAGCTCTATTTTTTTTATTTTTTATTTTGCACCATCTTTACATTTTTAGCACATAGGTGGCCTTTTTGTTTCACCCTCTTTTCTTCATGGTAAATATGCAAATGCTACAAGGGTTTTTTTCTTTTATATTTGCCCCTACAACATTTAATTTTACACGTACATCCCCCTACTTAAGATAAACAATATCAAAAGTGGTGGTACAGGGGGGTCTTGATAGATCATAACTGATTGGTCTTCCACGAAAGTATATAATTCTCGTTCTCATTCCCCCGAACCATAGACTTAAGTAGCCAGAGATTTCAACACAAAGAAAATAATAACTACCGGGTTGGCTAAGGTGAAATGGTGTAACGAAACATATAGAGTTATGGTGAAAACATAGATTGGTTTAACATGGGTGATCTAAGGGTATCTTGCACAAATAATGAGTGCAACATAAGGGTTTATCACGAGAGGTCGAAAAGTCAGTGTAACAAGTCGATAAACGCACATGTATAGGCTATTTGGGAGATTTCCTAAGTGTTGCCTTCTTGAACTATCTATTCCTGCTAATCAATTAGGTCTCAAAATGATGTACAGGCCAAGTTCTAAAGTCTACAATACTACCGGCACACTCAATATTTTGGTGGATTTTTGAGTAATATGATGCAAACAGAATATTAGGCTTAAATCTCACTAAATAGTAATAAAGGGTAATGTGCATTCGACAAAAATTAATTCTAGTTATTTAAGAAAAATTTGTCAAAATTTTTAAAATTGGCATAATTTTCAAAGAAAACTAGAAAATCAAAGGCAAAACATACGTCAAGTATTAATTTTACTCCCATCCCCCCACTTGATTTGTACAATGTCCCTAGTGTACCTTAAGGAAATGAAAATAATAAGAAAAGAGTAGAATTAAGACAAGAAACTCCCTGAGACATGGGCTCAGATTTAATTGGGCGGAAATTTATTAGATTTTATCTCCGTCTTCCCGCAAGCTCTTTATCCCCTGTGATCACAGAAACAAACCAAAGCATAAAACCATTCTACAAGAATTATGAAGTGTACAGGAAATACAAACCTAACTCACTTTCGTAGGAATCACGGTTGCATTTAGCATATGCAACAAGCCTTTTAAACCACTTGGTGGCCCAAGTGGACGAGTTTAGTCTCGTGAGGGCTTCCAGAGAACATACCCACAAAGTCCATTTACGTATACAAGGTTTATACATGTTTAAAACTTAAATTTTTAGGATTTCAGAAGGAGGTTACGGCGTAACCATAATGGTTACGTCGTAATCAAATGGTAAGAATTTTAAGTTTTTAAGGTGTTACGGCGTAACCTTGAAATTGGTTACGTCATAACTGTAGTGGTTACGGCGTAACTGTAGTGGTTACGCCGTAACTGCTGCAATTTCAGCAAAGTTACCAAATGATTATGAGTCGAGCCGATCTTGATAATTGCCTCTTTGCTTCTGGATTCTGCAAAACAAAGTAAGCAACATGCAAACCAACTAATACAAAAAGAAATTTCATTAAATAAAAGACGGGTTGTCTCCCGACAAGCACTTTTGTTTATTAATGAGTCTTTAAGTTAGACTTATGCTCATTCTATGTTACATTGTTTCCCAATTTTTCCTGCCCCCCATTTCTCTAATAATCTTTGTAAATTCTTCTTTTAGTCATGTTACATACCTTTCCAAAGGCTACTCTTACCCAGTTGTCAAAGCTTAAATTTTCCCATTCTAAAGTTGTTCGTATATCATCGTTACTACTTTCCCAATATTCTTTGTTTTCCCTAGGGTTGTCTCCTCCATCACGTTCATCAAAATGGGGGTTACATGAAGCCCATTTGGTGCATATGTCTTCCTTCCACTGGTAAATTGGTTTACACCAATGTATCCTTTTTGTATTGGAAAGATCTTCTGAACTATTATTTCTGTCCTTAATTATTTCTGCCCTTATATTGGCGATGTCGACTGCTATTCTGGGAAATTCTTTTATGTTCAAAATCTTAGTTAATAAATAAAACTATCGCTTTCAAAGAGTGGTGGTCTTTGCATAGATTGCCCTTCTAGATATTTGTCGGAATCCATAGATCGATCCAAGCTTTAAAATACAGTATATTTTAAAAATCTTGAGTGACCTTGCTCCTGATACCAATTGTGGAAACTAGAAGGGGGGTTGAATAGTTTACACGTTTGTTTTACGGTTTAAAAGTTTACTTTCAAAAATGTATAGATCCGAGTTATATGTTCAATCAAATCACAATATGAACAAGCAATAACTATCTAAACTAAAACTAGATAACAACAATAATAATGTAAAGAGATAAGGAAAGAAACAACCAAACCAAGACACCAAGATTTTATAGTGGTTCGGCTACGAAGCACCTCTTCGCCCTACTCCACTCCCCGAGTATCCGACTCGAGATTTCACTATGTCAACAAGCTCCCTTTAGGCGGAGAAAACCGTTTACACGTCGCTTACGTTATTTTCCGACACTAAGCTAAATGTCGAGTCCTAATCTTAGCTAGAACCAATCTACCACTTCACAAGATATACACACTCACAAGATCTACACTATCGGATCTACACAATATCCGAATCACACAAATACACAAGATAAATACAATAGAGGTTTGGTACTTAGAAGAAAAGAGGAGAGATCACTAATTAACACTTCGTTTCTTGACGAATACGAGTGTTCTTCTCTTGCACTTGAATGAGAGGGAAGAGATGAGAAGAAGAGATTAGATCACTTGAAACAAGATCTAAGTATGTTAGTGATCAAGAGTTTTAGTGAGAGAAATAAGTTTTAGAGAGAGAAAGAATAGACTGAAAAATTTCGTGCAAAGAGGAATAATTTTCAGCAAGGGGTGGACCAGTATTTATAGACAGGAAAAACCAACGGTAACTGGTGGCGGTCCTGGCGGTCCCATATATATAAGGGGGCCGCCATGCCTATAAGGGGGCCGCCACCTAGACTCCTGATATGTGAGAAATCACATATCCGTTTTATACTAAAAACAAACCCTAAAAAGATGAAAATATGCATAATTATGCTTGTATATGTGTATTTTGTCTTTTGTGAATGTGTAGGTACGGATATTGCAAAAATCACAAGAAAAGAGCCAAAACCGGACAAAATCGAACACGAGACGGAAAGAGTACACAAGAGACGGGAAATTATCAAGCCTTGGTCAACAAAAGTCAACAAATGGTCAACCTTGGTCAACCCACAAAAGGACAAAACCTTTGAAATTCCAAAAGAGCCCTTATTGTTAAATCCATTTGCACAAAAAGTCCCTAACCAATAAAACCGTTAGTCCTTTTATACTAAAAAGACTAACGATTGTTAAGTATTTAACGAAGCCCATATTACCTTTTCATATATCAACCATGGCCCAAAATCCTTATTTCAGCCCAAGTCAACGGCCCGTTATCCTCATCCAACGAGTCAAACAAAGATAAAATAAAAGAAAGGGCGCGAATGGGTGTTACTATTCACCCATCGTCCCCAATTTACCCAGCTCAAAAATTACCCAATTAAAATGCAATTAACCACTCGTCCAACATGGCCTCATAGATTCCAAGTACCAAGTGACAACTCAGCATAAAAAACGTCACTCCTTGGTTTTGATTGGACAGCTCTGATAAGAGAATGACACGCGGGCTACAAAGAAACACACCTAAAAGGGAAATTTGCACTAAACTCAATGAAAAAGAAGCACAACTCCTCCCAATGATTGGATTGCCAGCGTGGCAATCCGTGTGCTCACATTCTAATCCAACGGCTAAGATTAGAGATCAAATGATTGAAGAAAGGAAGGGCCAAGATCAAAAGGAGCGTCTAAGGCCTAGAAGCTTCCCTCTTGCCCTATAAATAGAGGAGCTCACTCACTCACAGTCATCGTTTTTCTTATCTAGTTTTTTTAGTAGCTTAGTGTAACACCCCCATTTTTACAATATAGCAGCGAAAGATAATATGGGGTATTAATTCATGGATACAACAATCATAATCATAGAAAACAACTTTAAAAGAGACGTTGTTGGAAAAATTTAGTTATCATTCATTATAACCAGAGTTTTTACAAAATGCAGGTCCCAAAATCTAAAACATCAAGTTTGAATGATAACTGTTCAACCATCTTTGAGTCCATGCCACTCCGTACCACAACTTGCTCAATTACCTGAGATAAACATGCTAAAAAGTCAACACAAAGGTTGAGTGAAATTCATAGGTTTATGGCCTCCTAACATCTATATGTAGTGTTCATGGGCCGGCCCATTATGCTAATGGACCGGGCTCTTTCTCTAAACTATATTAAGTACAAATGATGACAACTTTATTACTCTATAATACATTTCACAAATGGTCGGTGGCACTGTAGCAGCTACAGTGCTACAGTACCGGCCAAAAATTAGCTCAGAACCTGGCCCAAACTATTTTTTTTTTTTTACAAAACGGACCCTCAACTTTTAATTGTTTACGACTTTTTTACATAAACTTTAAAAAAAAAACCCAAATTTCTTTTATTCGCCCCCTGCCGCAACGCGCGGGTTATTATATACATATACTATATTAAGGTTAAAACGCTGCCGTTTTGGCAGCGTCGCTACAGTACCCGGCCCATTTGGCAATTTTTTTTTATGCAATGTAAAAAAAACCGCTCGGCATAAAATAGAAAAAAAAAACTACAAAAATATTGACTTATTCAGATAAAAAAATACTCGCGACATGAGGCCCAACACATAAGCCCATATAAAAAAAACAAACTATTAAACATGAGACCGAAAAAATAAACCCGCACAAATAAAAAATAGAAAAGAATAAAAATTTAAATTTTACGCAAAATTAACCGCACCAACTATTCAACTAGAGACCGAAAAAATAAACCTGCACAAAATACAATTAAAAAACGCCCTGTAGTAACGCACGATTCTCATTTAAAGCCCATGTTCCCATAAAATTATATTTAAAAAAAAACCCGTATAACCAAAAAAAGAAACCTTTAAACATAAGCCCCACACATAAGCCCATATAAGAAAAGAAAAAAAACTATTAAACATGAGGCCGAAAAAATAAAACCGCACAAAATAAAAAAAATAAAAATAATAATGCCTCGCGTAGAATAAAAACGAGTAGGTTTTGTTCCACAACGCTACAGTGCTAGGCCATTTGGGGAGCTCCAATTTGGGCAACCCATTTGGCTTTTTTTTCTGAGAAGGCAACGTACAAAAAAACCGCTCGGCACAAAAATAGAAAAAAAAATATCAAAAAATATTGACTTTATTAAGATAAAAAAAATATAAAATACCAGCGGACATTGAGCCCAACACATAAGCCCATATATAACAAAAAAACTAGTTAAAAACATGAGACCGAAAAAATTAAACCCGCACAAATAAAAATTAGAGAAACAATAAAAATAAATTTTAAACGCAAAAAAATTAACCGCTATATTTAAAACATGAGACCGAAAAAATAAACCCACACAGAATACAATAAAAAAACGCCATGTTCCCATAAAATTATATTAAAAAAAACCCGTATAGCCAAAAAAAGAAACCTTTAAACATGAGCCCATATAAGAAAAAAACAAAACTATTAAACATGAAGACGGAAAAAATAAAAACCACACACAAAAACAATAAAAAAATCAATAATTTATATAATGCCTCGCACTACGCGAAAAAAATTAACGACTCGCAGCAACGCGCGGGTAATCATGCTTGTTTTTAACAAATGTATTACTCAACCTTTGGGCTTTATCTAATTTACTAAAGAAGTCTTCACTTTAGCAATATTATGTGATGATATGATATGTATTCAAACAAACATTATGCAGGTCAAGTACCTTATACTAAAAACTTATATCAAGTGTAAATAAGAACATGATATTTTCTCGTCTCAAATTTATTGTTTATTTTCCTTTTTCAAGTTGACATAAATTATTTAAAATGAAAGAGAAAGTAGATAAAGTTTAGTTTGCCATGTTACCGCAGTTATTATTATTAACTTTAATTAATTAATAAGTTAAAATTAAACAATCATTTTGCAAGAAAAAACAGTTATATTTATGTTTTCATTAACTTGTATGTCTTTGTCAAAAACGAATATTTATTCTAAGACGAAAAAGATCCTTGCTACGAGTATATAAGATGGGAGATGATTTGCACACTCTTATAATTGATTTGCACAATCAAAAGTATTATGTCTTGACATTTATACCCTTGTATGAGTGAACATAAGTAGAAGTGATCTAAATCTATATATCAAGACACAATACTTTTGAGTGCGCAAATTAATTAGAAGAGTGTGTAAATCATTTCCCATATAAAATAAAGCAAATGACATCCATGAAATTTTTTAAAGTTAGAAGTCATTTCTAATCAAGTACCGTATTAAACTTCTTTCTTTGTTTTTCAGAAAAATGTAGCCAAGTTATTTTTTTTTTCAATTTGGATTTTTCGTCAAATCACTTCCCATATATAGATAAGGCAAATGACATCCATGAAAAAATATTAAAGTTAAAAGTCATTTCTAATCAAGTATTTAACTTCTTTTTTTGCAGTATAAACTAGCTCCAAGGTATTATTATTTTTTTTCAATTTGAATTCTTTCGTCAAATCACTTCCATATAAGATTGGGCAAATGACATTATGAAAAACCATTAAGTTAGAAGTCATTTTAATGAAGTATTTAACTTTTTTGCAGTAAATTGTTGCAAGTTATTTTTTTTCAATTTAGCTTTTTAGCTTAAATATTTAAAAGCGATCATACGTTAAGTTTGCATTTCAAGTTCATCGTCGTCGCCGTCACCACCAATCATCGTCACTGCCACCAACCCCACCAATCACTACCACCACCAACCATCGTTGCCATCACCAACCCTTGCTGCTGCCACCAACGCCACCCACCACCGGCGTCACCATTAATACCAACACCAATCGCGGCCTCCCCCTCCAACCCCACCCATTATCGCTTTATCCCCCAACACCACCGACCATCCCCACCTAGCACTACCTAGCACTGCCGTCACCACTACTATCACCCACTAACCAACACCGTCGTAATTACCAACCTAACTCACTACCGTCGTCACTATCATACCTACCACAACACCACTGGTGGTGTGGGTTGGTGGTGGGCGCAATTTGGTGGTGGTGGTTGGGCGCAGTTGGTTGTACGGCGGTGGTTGTAATTAGTGGTGGGTAGCGGTGATGGTGAATTTTTAAATTGTAAACTTAACGATGGACCGGTTAAAAATATTTACGAAGATACCAAAATTGAAAAAGAATATATGAAAAACTTTTTGTTTTTATTACCCTGGAAAAAAATTCAAATAGCTTGATCTGAAATTCCACTGACTTGAGTAAATTATTATGCCATATAGCCTCTAAGAGATTGGCCCATTTTTTAACATGAGAGATCATATGTATTAATGCTTGATAAAATAAAGGTTCTACAATAAATACGTAGTAGTTTTTCTTCTTTCTTCCATAATATAATTACAAAAAAATTAGGGGTGTTCACGAGCCTATTTGGCTCCATTCGGTTGGATAGTTTAACTATCCATAGTGTGGAGGTAATTCATTTTACTATCCGAACCGAACTAAACGAATAACAAGATATGTAGATACTCGAAATGAACAGTTACCCAACAGTTCAAGTCACGTTTAACTATTTTAGAAAATTAATAGAATCTAATTGAATCGGACGAATAATAACGTAAATTAAAACAGAATATCTCATTGTAGTAAATTTAATAAACCAAGAAGAAATTAGCATTAAAGTTATTCCATCGTAATGAAGCCATTCAAATTATAATATGTAACAAAATAATTAATATTATTTATTTGACGTTTATAAGTTACGATTATTCTTATCATATGTAATCCGTGGACGTTAGTAAATGATCACATAAGGTAAGTAAATATTCGGTATACGATAAAAGCAGTGCAATAATATAGTTAATAATTGTATATTTTTATTAATGCTTTGTTGAAACCTACATATATATCATACACGGTTGGGTTCGGGTAATCCATAGGCAGAGGGTAGTGGAGACCAAAGAGGGTGGTGGCCCTCCCAAGTTTTATGTGCTAAATGTATTTTTATGCTATTTGTATCTTAGAAAAAAATATATTAGCTTTCATTCTTCCCAAAATACAAGATTGTATATCTTTGGCCTTCCTAAAACAAAAGTTCTAGCTCCGCTACTGGGTAATCGCGGATAACTAAAAATAAAAACCGAAACCAAATCATGATAAGCTGGTTTTTTTGGTTTCCGGTTCTTCTGTTTCGGTTTCATCGGTTATCAGTTTGATACGACCCTTGCGGGTTGTATAGGGATAGGGCACCACTTCAAGCGTGTGCTAGCTCCTTCAGAAGAGAGAAGAGAAGGTAAAACTCTGATGAATAAATGAATGATAACTAAATTTTACAAAAACGTCTCGTTACGAGTCGTTTTTTATGATTATGACTGTTGTACTATGAAACAATACCCCAGATTAGCTTCCGCTACTATATTTGTCAAAATGGGGGTGTTATAGTTCACCCCATTCTCTTTACCCCGACAATATAGTCGAATACGTTGTTGGCATGATGCAAAGTCAGTCCTATCAAGCATAGGTGGCCGGGTATCAGAACCCGCACATTAGATATCTTCTGAGAGATTAGCCATCTTAATTGATTATGAAATGACTTAAGTTGATCGAACAATGATTAGTGAGTGTATATTTGTCACACCCCCAGACGGGGCCTGGACGGAATACGTGTCCGAGGGCGTGACGTCATAACAATCCGAACACAAAGCAATAAAGAACGACCACTAATCATGGACGTTTGAAAAATAGTTGTACTCGTTGCATAAAGAAAATAAATTTAAGTTTTACAACCAATCATAAGAAAGTTAAATGTAGCGGAAGCATAACAAAGTTTGATAATGACAACGAGTATATAAATAGATAAGTCTTGAAATTGGCGAAGTCACATAGCACATAGACTCCATTTAGCATCAAGAATCAAGCCAAGCTAAGCACTTGAGAAAACATGTTTAAAACGTCAACATAATGTTGGTGAATTCATAGGTTTAAGTTAATACAAGAGTGGACCACAAGATTTCAAAACGCATGCGACTACTATAACAGATCTAACATCACATAAAAGTATTTACTGTTATGCTAAGCTCATGACACCGATGCTAATAAAACAGGGCATATCATATCATGCCACTTAGTATTCCTGCCCTTAACCGGTTGTTGGGATTCTAGATTTGATGAGACAAAATAAATAAAAGAATGAAACATAAGGACTATATCTAGCAGATCAGAATTCTACAAGCTGGTGGAGAATTATGAAGATTTGGTCAAAGTTTACAAGATTAAGATTAGGAAAGTATTTAATTAGTTTAAATAGTTTTCATTATCATATTAGGAAAGTATTTAATTAGTTTAAATAGTTTTCTTATCATATTAATTTACTTCTTTTATGTAAGTCTTGATCTCTCCCTATATAAAGAGATCATAGACATAGGTTTTAGATATAGCAGAGTCGACTGATGAGAGTAGAATAGTAAAAGGTGTGTGTGTGTACACCATAGTTAGATTATAGTTAGTTAGTAGCCTCAAGTTATAGAGTTGAGGTAATAGGGAAAACGTATGAATGAAAAACCTTGTTCAATAACAACTATCTTTATTTAATTCCGTTGTGCATATTGTTTTCATTGTTATTGTTAATTCTAGATATAAGGTCTAAACAACCTGAGCTTAAAACAATCTTATCAATTGGTATCAGAGCCTCGCGGCTCTTGATCTAGGATTATACAGGGTTTTATTTGTGTATATTTTATGGTTTTTGGCAGTAGTAGATATTCACTAATATTAGGGTTCCCAACAAACTCTAATATGCTATGCAAAAAGAACTTGCTGTGTTCGATTCGTGAACAAGATGGAAGAACAGTAGTGATGCACGTTGTTCTTGGCTTAAAGAAGATGCAGCAAGTATATGAATGACGTGAATCAACAACAACAACAGATTTGGTTTTTTAGTAAACCCTAATTCAATGAAGCTGTTAAGGAGAAGAAGGCCGATGTGTTTGATTTGTTGATTGTAAGAAGTAGCAGCAGGTCGCAATCATGTTACAAGATACAGCAGGTTTGATGTTCTTGAACAAGAAGAAAACGTTGTGACAGTTGATTGAAGATGATGTGCAAAAGCAGGTTACAGCAGGTTTCGTAGATAACAAGATGCAACTTTTGATCGCTGATATTCATCTTTGAATGCTGGTTCATCAAGGATTTCGCTGAAGCATGGTTTTTCTTGATTATTGCTACTGCGTTGGTCGACTAGTTGGTTGGTTTATGATAAAATAGTCACAATTAATTACTGAAGCAGCAGTATATAGATTTTTGGGATGAGCTTTAATATGGAAGTCCTAATTTTTAAGGATTATATTTTTATTCCCATATATATGTTCGCACATGGAAGCTGTCAATGCTGTCATTGGGATCTTGATTGTTAAATGCTGCTTCAAGTAAATCAGATATGTACATGCTAAAGAAGGTACTGTTTCATTGGGCCTCAAGACATGTGGGCTTCAAGGAGATTACAACTGCTATCAGGTTTAAATGAATTTAATATTGCAGTAGTAATCTTAT
>BQNB010158805.1:0-14987 GCA_026074375.1 Tanacetum coccineum | reverse complement strand
AGCAGTCATCTCTTCTGCATCGTCCGCTGTTACCTACACTTCTGTTTACACTGATTCTGAGCCAGGCAGAGCCTTCTGGGGAGCCGATGATGAGGAGATATCTGAGGGAGTCATTCCACGGGTTACGGATACGACGGACTCCCTATATTGCTAGTAGCCCCACCATCACCGGATTACATATCATGCCTAAATGATCCACAGACACCGCCAGTTCCTCAGGACAAGGATGAGCATGAGCCTATGTTCGTACAGGCACATGATCCTGATTATGTGCCAGAGCCTGTATACCCTAAGTATATACCATTGGAGGATGAGCATGTGTTCCCAACTAAGGAGCAGCCATTACCTCATGTTGATTCAGCTACTGCTGAGTCACCCGGGTACAGTACTGAGTCGGATCCCGAGGAAGATCCAGAGGAGTATGAGGATGATGAGACAGAGGATGGTCAGGTTGAATATCCTATAGACGGAGGAGATGATGGAGATAATGATGACGGCGATTCATCTGGGGATGACACCGATGATGAGGATGAGGATGATGAGGACGAGGAGGAGGAGGAAGAGTAGGAGGAGGAGCACTTAGCTCCGACCGACTCTACTATTGTTGTACCTACTTATGAGCCTGTTTCCCCACCTGAGGGAACAGAGCCTGCGATACCACCACCTTCCACTGACATTACTATTGGGGCTAGGATTACCGTCCGGCCTCAGGCTTCCATATCCCTTCCACCAGAGGTAGAGGTTGAGAGACTTCTAGCCATGCCTACTCCACCATCATCACCACTTACCTCACTATCACCACCCTCTGCAGAGGAGCCCCTTGCTAGGTGTACAGCTCCATCTGCACATTCATCACCACCACATGTACCATCACCATTACTACCCTTTCTCATAGGGAGAGCGTCCTCTTGCTCGGTGCACGGCCCCCCCCCCCCCCCCACGGCACATTCTTATCACCACACCTGGGTGCCAGCATACACCAGTTTACTACCATCATCTGGTTGTCAACCCAAAATCCAGACGACATCTAGGATAACATCCATCAGGCCTTTATATGTATGCGTTACTGCCCGCAACTATCGGAATCACCCATTTCCACTACCACAACTTACACATCCCTATACATTACCACCATGGTGGTCGTAGGGAATGAATCTATCCCGAAGTCCGAGTGCCACCTCGCAAAGAGGTTGTGCAAGAAGGATTGTGTTTGTTCACCTTATAAGGTTTAGATTATGGTATCGGGGGATTTGGGGAGAGTTGCTACCTGCTCCAGACCTTTCGGCGAGGATCGGGGGTATATCTATGGGTGGTTAGCAAAGTAAGTAGATGCGGATTGTAAGCACGAGGACCAATAGCACCAACAGGGGATTAGTGAGGTTGGGATATGGTATTATTTGAGATTACTGGCGGCTAAGATCACGGCAGACCCAGACAGATGGACAGATTCATCAAGTGTAAGCACCTATGGACCGTGGGGAATGGAAGAGAGGCTCAAAATACTCAGGGTTTACAGAGCTTGCTGAGTCCAATGAGCATGATACATAAGGACTTGTTATGTTATAATAGTGGAGTGCATAGATATAGTATGTGTAACAAACCTCCAAAAATATGACGCGCTTCGCTCTAGCTCACGAATGTTGACTATAATCCGAAGGGGCGTTTTTATCTTCATAGAGCAACAACACAAGATTTGCGAGAACTCGACCTTAAATTAAGAGGTCAGTTATTTAAGAATACGTTAAATTGGTTTTTATTGGAAATTCCGTATTTAATACAAAGACACAAATGGCTTATATTGGATTTCAAACTTGAACAAAGAAACAACGCTATTTTAAAATTGATTAAACATAATCGTGTCCCAAAATGTATCTTGACTTCCGTAATCTTTAATGCATATATATGAAGTCACCCATCTACTCAAAAGAGGGGGTAGTGACCCCATATGTTACTCTTAGCACCCATCTGTGCTTCAATGACCTTAGAAACCTGTTTATAAATGGAAACATAAAGTTGGTGAACTTCATAGGTTTTGTGTAAATCAAAAGTAGGGGGTCCAAGATTATCCCCGAGATAACTAAATGTCATCCCAGTGTAGCAACCTATACAAAAAAAACAATTATATATTACATTTTCTCTCAAGCTCATTTGTCACTGTAAGGGATCGACAGTATGAAATACATTTAAATTGCCTTTATTGCCCGTGGTTGTGTCGTTGATGACGTGGTGGGATGATGAATGATGTTCACTTAACCCATACACAACTCATCCTTATCCGAATGCTTATAAATTCAATTCCTGGTGATTGATTAGCTAAGTCACCCGAAGGGGATGTCTAATCCCAAATTGATACTTATTATATAACCAATTAGCCTCGCTGTATAAGCCAATAATTGACAGTCAGAATTGATTATTGGGCTCAAATGGTTTACTCGCCTACTTAGGCAAACACGTAATCATGAATAATATGTTACCCTTGCATCCAATTGTAAAACAATAGCATGCTCTCATCCCCAAAGGATTGTAAATCATTTAAATAATGTTAAAACATGGGGCTATGAACTGACCTAATTGAACTGTCCTCTAAAAAATGTGATAGATATCCAATGTATGAATCACAATCACTCAAAAAACACCTAACGTAAAGTTGGCCAGTCTGTGGACTGAGAAGTGAAGGCTAATGACTCATTGCTTACTCGTCTTTTACAGGGGCGTGCGCTGATGTTTTGAGGGGGAGGTTTGGTTAAGGGGTATTTGTTAGGGAAGGGGGTGAGGTTACCCCGCTGTTAGTGGTGGGGTGGGGGTGTTGTGGGGGATCGGTGAGGTTGTTGTGGTGTGTTGGCGGGCGGGGTGGGGGGTTTGATTTGGCTTGGTGATTGACGGGGTTGGATGGTGGGTGGTTCGGTAGGGGGGGGTGTGGGTGGCGGGGGTGGGGGGGGGGGGGGGAGAGGGGGTGGGGGGGGGTGGGTGGGATTGTGGGAGGGATGGGGGGGGCGGGGGGGTGATTGGGGGGGTTTGTAATTGTGGGGGGGTTGTTTTTGTTGAGGGGTTTTTTTTTTTTTATTTGTTTATAATTTTTTGTTTTTTTATTTAGTCGGGATTCTAGATTTTATTAGTGTGAATTTTGTAAGACAGGTTTTTTGAACCCCACGTATTAACTAAAATATATCATAGCCAGTTATTAACAAAGAACCAATAACAGTATTAACAAAAGAACCAGAAGCCACTCTCACATATAAGAGATCTTAATTTACTTTAATCCCATAGCAAGTATCAACACGTAGGGGCAGGCATTAGCAAATCCTTAGTTTGGTTTTTTTATATATAGAAACATAAAATTTAAAATATCAGTTACTTGTTTTCCAATTTAAGATGTGGGTTTATTCAGGTTATCTTTTCGCTCACTCTAATAGATTCCTACAGGTAAACTCAAAAATTTGGTATGATTATGTGCAAGTTTCGAGGTCATGGATCATCGGAGATTCATGACGATCGATTCTCCAATTTATTTAAACTATATCCACTAATTAAATAATATAGAAAACCAACATCACTCTTTTTTAAAAAACAACTACATATTCTAATAACTCCTCAATCTCCACCCAACTCATCCAAATACATTCTCAAAAATCATCAATACTATCACTAACTACTAACTCATCATACTACTCGCTCCTACAATCAATTCTTCATATACATAATATATCCTCATCAAATAATAGATATCTTTTCTTCTAAAACATTTAGAAACTTTCCACCTCATTACACCTTAACTTTTCAACACAAACGACCGTTTTTGACATGCATAATTTAACTTATTTTCAAATTTATCCGGAGACAGACCTATACCCATCATGTGCTCAGACTGCCACTGCCCCCCACCGCTACCTACCTCGTGTCTCTCAGACTTCTAAAACATTACCATGGTTATTCATTGACTCTTGGCGAATAGCAGGTTTATTCAGTCTCGCAACCTGTGGGTCGTCTTACAATTATAGCTAGTTGACATTAAAAAGAACATTTTTAAGAGAATGTAATAAGGTAGGAAACTATCGCTACCGGAAAGTAGTTTTACCATATCCGCGGATTCATATCATACTACGCGGCCATAATAAACCCATCATTGCGGATCATATGGTGCTGAGCTTGAAGTAACAGGAAAGACATTAGCAAATTCCAAGTGATACAATTTCAACGCTCCTTGTTTTCTTAAACAACAACAATTTCAGCGATTAAAAATGCAAATTTAGACGTGATCTGTAAATACTTATCTCAGTATATTATATCAATTTACTCTAATTTTACTACAACATATCAAAAATGTACTTTATATAACAACAAAAATAAATACACACTTTTAGACTACATAGTAACACAAGGCAAAAATTATCAAAACATTGCTGCTATACCCTGACTCTCACCAGCATAGTTGAACTTGAAACTTTCTAGAAGGTGCTCAGTCGGCCCTCCATGAAATCACGTAAGGGCAACTTCTGGTCCTATTAACCCCTTTAAGTTGGCATTACATCAACAATTTTAATAAGCTGATCTGCGCGGTTGGGAGTGTCAGTAAGTAACCGTTATCCTAGTAACCTCTTGGCTTCCTCGGTTTGTTCTTGCCAGTACAATAGCAGCATCCTTAAGTAACCAGCTTTTGCAGATAGTTTAAAACAAGTGTAACATGTGCTAGTTTTAAATCACCTTATACACATGAAAATGAAAAAAAATTTGACGTAATAAACTTTGTCTAAGGTTTAGACCATGTACTCCTGCCTTTGCTCTTTTACCAATATGATAATTGGAAAAACTATTGTGTTGTACCTTCAGTTGTTTCAAGTCGATGTAGCTGGCAGCGTAAGAAGGGTTGTGTACGGTAGCTCATTAAGTATCGCATTGCAATCTTGTATGAAGGTATGGGCTTCAGGGCTGTGAGATAGGTGAGTGATGTCGTTGTTTTGCCGTCGTTGATAATTGCTCAGAAACAATAACATGAAGTTGAATAAAATAGTAGTTTTATTATGGTGGATGCTTCTATGGATATTTTCTTATAAGTGTTTTTGTGTAATATGATGTCAATTTTGTCTGAGTTGATACTTGGTTAGATACCTGTAATTAGGAACGCCTGTGTGGGTCATGATCTATACACTGGTGGTCTTGTAGATTCTTGTGTTACTTTTTTTTTGAGTGAAAAAAACTCGTTATAGTATCCATTGTTATGTTGAAACTGATTTCAAGTATGGTGGCTTTGTTGTAAATCAGACACGATACATTAATTCGATTTCTAGTTAACGGAGGTTTTTTGTTAGAGAGAATAGAGTTTACCTTATCTTGACTTCACACCCCTCGTGTTGTGGTACACTCGGCGCTTCGTTTGCGGATTGCCTTTTTAACAACACTTCCGTAGACCAATGGTTTCTGTTTGGCTACCTGTCTCTCTATCGGATATAACGTTCTTGGACGTCATTGTATGGAACGGGTCAATAACCTGTTTGTACCTTCACAATCTGAATCCGTGTCTTTTTTCCATACCAACCGATTTTCATCATGATTTTCAACAAAATATACAATCAGTATCAAGGACAGATAAGCCCGGCCTAGAATTTTTTTGGATTTCAAGTTTGATGTTTGTCGATGCATTCGTTGGCATGTGATGCTGTCACAACGGTGGACACCTGTGGTATAGTTATATCAACAATTAGATTGATGTTTGCTATTGCTTAATTCGTCATCTCTCTCCGCTCTAAGGTTAAGAACTGGACGCTTACATGTACTGCAGTCTTCTTGAGATGTAGCTTGAGCATTGTTATCATCTAATCTTTCAGTAGAGGCTTTCTAAAGTGTACATATATGTTTGCCATCGCTTTTCTACTTGTGTTGTTGGCCACAATTGAGGTTTTGTTGCATCTTTTTCTGCCTAAGAAGACAACAAAACTGAGGTAGCATGTGTTTTCTGTTGAGCATAAGATGATTTTTTGTTATCTTGTTGAACCTAGTTGCATTCCTTTCTATGGCATGTGAACATTTGACGTCATATGACAGTGAAGCAATTGGTATTACCTATTGTGATTACGAGACGGGCAATATACACAATACATCATGCGTACTAAAGTTGTTAGAAAACTACATTATTTGTGTTGCACGGTGTTACATGGTGATTGATCATGTTTTCCTTTTTTCGGCAAAGCATTTTGTTTATCGACAGTGTAACCTGACTAAGGTTCTTTTGTATTCGAATTGAACTTGTTCGTGAGGCCTGTGGCAATGTAATTCTCTTGCTTCAGTAGAAATGATATTGGTCATCATGAATAAAAAACAAATGTGATTAATAAAACCATGGATGTGCAATAAAAGTATGTATATGAAAAACCGACGTGATCAAATAGAAAAAACATATTGAAGTGTGTCTCTGCTGAGTTGAACAACCCTTGTGATTCAGAAAGGGCTTAGTGCAAAAGGCAAAGATAAACAGTGTGTCATTAACGATCGAAATTGGCAAAAAGTAAAATATAGCTCTTCATAGTTGTAATATTTAAGTTAGCTTTATTTGCTAAAAAGATGATTCATTGTAGAAGATTAAGAGGTTATTCTATTATAACTATTTTTCCGTATCCTAATTCATCTTGAAGCAAGGATAAAATAACTCGCATCTAGGTACTTTTGATTGTTTTTGTTTCTGGTTCAGTAATCACCCATCTACCAAGATGCTTGTCCCCTATAGCTCGTGACACCCCAAGTGAACCTTGCATTCTCCAAACATCATTGCCACAATCAACATATCCACCATGTAACTGATATAAACATCTAGACACAGACCTTAAGTAACATGCATAAAAATAGTAACATGAAAAACACAATGATAGACAAAATCATAAATTCCATGCTTGGTTTATCAATATCCATTTCTATAGACTATGATTCTTTTTGTGAAAGGCTTTAGGTTTGTGATTCTTAAAGCCTTAACAACTAAAAACTACCAACTAAAAAACCTTCGCTTATACATATCTCTAAATTTACAAAAGGAAATTATTAAATTGACCATAAATTGATATAAATACCATTAATTTGAATCTTGAATTCAACCTTTGTTCGAGCCGGTGGGTTATCACTATGAGCCGCTGAATCAGCAAAAACACCACAATCTTAATACAAAATAAGTCAAACCCAACATTTGTGAGGTTTGATGATTTATTGGCTGCGTGTTTTTGTGTTGGGTATCAATCATCAGAGGTTGATGAAGGTCTAGAATGATGAAGCAGCTCTTTTTTTATCGAGCCATTCAGAAGATTAACCTTCAGGCACATAAAAAAGGAGCAAAAATCCACCCTAATGTTTTGCTTTTTCATAATAAGACTTGACCAGATACTATGTGTGGTAGATGACCCCCCCTAATTGATCTCATTAAACAACCCGAAACGAAGAAAGTAAAAACGAGTTGGGGTTGTATGATTATTTGGACGAGAGGTGAAAAGAAAAGAGATGGGGAAAGTGAAAACTAAGGGGAAGGAGGGTAGGAAGAAAATCCGCTCAAAGTAAAATTGAAACAACTAAGAGAGATGAGATTTCCTATGTGTTAGCCAATGGAGAAATTAAGCAACTGAAACAAGAAAACACAAAAGACACAATTAGTCCCTGTACTTTCTACCAGGAAGAGATCAAACATAACTTTAACACCGCTCAAAAAGAGAAATGAATGAAATGTTTTTAGATCTGTGAAGAATGTGTTGTGTTGGAGGGAGTTTTTGATTTTGGGGAAAAATAGAGGCGAGACAAGTGAAATGTTAAAAGGGGAAAATTTCATTATTTTGGAGAGATATGGTGTGACTATTGTAAAGCCTATAGTCACATGATTATGCTATAATTAAATGTGACTATACATATTAGGTTTTGGCAAGCAAACACACACTAAACTTTAGACACACATATTAACTTACGTGACCATATGTATCGAATTTTGATTACACTTAATCATGTATGTCTATGGTTTAGTGTGACCATATATGACATTTGGTCACACTGTTCAAGTGTGTGACATATATTTGTCACTTTTAACTGTATATCGTGACTAATGCTTCAAACTTACTTTTCAGTTGTCACACATTTCAAATTCATATGTGGCTAAATATTTAGTAAAAAATAGCAGTCACTTTTAAATAATGTGTGACAAACTTGACTATATGATTTAGCCACATACACAATTACTTCATGTGACCATATATGGATTTTGGTCACACTGTTCAATTGTGTGACATATATTTGTCACATATGTATATATATAGTGTGACTAATGTTTCAAACTTATTTGTATCTGTCACACGTCCCAAATTATAAGTGACTAAATAATGAACAAAAAATTACCAGTTACCTCTAGTTACATAAATATTCAAATGTGTGACAATGAAATTCTAAAATGGTCACACAAAATGAGTTCAAGTGTGGTTGTTTATGTTATTCTGGTACATTTAGTCACATAAATATCTGACTGTGTGGCCGTTCAAAAAACAACATGTGTGACAAAATCCCAGATTTGTACTAGCGCTATCAGGGGTATCTATTTTAGGCACTAATGCAATCAATGTTGCATTAATTTCACCAAGGATTTTTCCAGAGATAAAAAACTCCTTTATAGCTAAGCAAATCTCCATCCCAACAATATCCCAGGCTTTGTTATAAAAACATGCAGAGTATCCATCAGGCCTAACAGGTTTGGATGAGTCAATGTCAAAAAAAGCACTCTTTATTTCTTCATCAGAGACTTCTCTAACCATATTCTCAGCTACCTCATGAGAAAGCTTCAAATTCACTATATTCCCTAATGAGTTAAGAGGAGAGACTGGAACTGAGGCTCCAAGAAATTTATTGAAATGATTCACAAATTGTTCAGGAACATCTTTATCATTATATCTCTTACCATCCTCTCCACAGATAGATTCTACCCTACTCTTATGATTTCTAGCTTTTAAGACTGTGAAAGTATGCAGTGTTCCTATCACCTTCACTAAGCCACTTAATCTTTGTTTTCTGATACAGCAATTTGATTTCATCCTCAGCTGCTATTGAGTATTCTTCAAACAAAAGGGCTGCAACCTCTTTTTTTATCATTATTAAAAGGATCTGCTTCAACTGCTAATTTAAATAAAGCTTCTGCTTCATTTATCAATTTGTTTGTTTTTTTTTCATTTTTGAACTACCATCAGATTTGATTAAAATAGAATAAGAAACCATTCCTAAAATATCATGCTATCTTACAAATTGATGTTTTTATAATTTTGCATAGTACGTTGTATAAAGATTTTATTTATGAACCTAAGTCTCAAAATAAGTAAATAAAATCAATTGACACTTTGTTATGGATATAATTTAAAACATGTCATTTTGAGTATTAGTTTTAAACTTATCGAGTTAGTTGGGAAAAAACTTTGGGGTTGCGGCGCAGCTTGTTGCTCGTTTGCCCGCCATCTTATTGTAAACGTTGATTTGATGTTTTCTGATAATTTAAAAAAGAAACAAGTGGGCTGTTTAAAGGTCAAAAAAAAAAGAATCACCTTTGCAAAGTTAATTACGAATTTATGTAAAGAACTTAGTACAATATGTAAAATAATAAAAGCTCGACACACAAATAATTAAGGA
The DNA here is from genome assembly GCA_026074375.1 of Tanacetum coccineum. NCBI lineage: Eukaryota > Viridiplantae > Streptophyta > Magnoliopsida > Asterales > Asteraceae > Tanacetum > Tanacetum coccineum. Next base: position 5,360 of record BQNB010158805.1, on the reverse strand, counting down.
AGATGATACACCCATTTTTATACTACTCCATAAAATGTATTTGACACCTTCTATCTTTAATTTTTTTTTAAAGGTTAACACACTTTCGATTAATAGTAATTATTATTTATTAAAATTAAATTTAAAACAAAAATGCTAATTCCTCTTATAAAATCTTCCTACATACAGGATCTTGACAAGTGGCGAAACTGACGGTTTAGATTTAGAGAGATAATAAGTGGAAAAATGTATATTTTATGACTGTGTGTGTAGAAGGATAAGTATGATGATTTTGTAGGAGGTTTTAACAATGCTCAAATTAAAAATACGTTAACTGCACATTAGATTGGATGTTACAATAATCAACTAATATAATGAATATAATATTTTTATGTAGTTAAAATTAATAACTTCTCAAATTTGCATATAATAATATTATATATAAATTCTTCACAATTTTACGACAAAAACACACAATCTCTAAAAAGTATCATCCATTATAGTAAATCATTAAACAACATTCATAAGAAAATGTAAAATTAAAAAATCGTTAAGCAACATTTGTCTTCAAACCCGCTACTTTGCGCAAATACCTTGCTAGTAATATTACAAAAATGTAAAGTGGTTAAAATTTAGGAAAATGGTATCTTAATAAACATATTCTCACAAGTAGAGATGACAACGGGGCCGGGTATGCAGGAAATGGTTGGTACCATCCCCATCTTCGAAGTTCAATAAATATTACCATTCTCATCCCCATCCCCATCGGGGGTTACAATTACGTCCCCATCCCTATCCCCTATGGGGAACGGGGATCACCAATGGGGAATCGGGGATTTTGTTTCCCGTTACACAATTTACATTTTGACTATATTCAAATGGTGCAAACATAGTGACATCAAACAACATTCATTCACTGGACTAATTTAAAGCATTCAATAAAAAAACTTATTAAAAAGCACGACTATCCTAAGTACAAAAACCACTTCAACTGGAAACAAAAATACGAAAACCAAATTCTTGAAGGTTATTTTGAAAGAGGATATTATCTATTACAGTAATTGATATGATTTCTAACTTCTTTATACACATATAATTGTATTTATATGGAAAAGCTATTCGAGGACGATTTTGGAGACGAGTTTTGGAGACCCGAAGATATTACCATCCCCGCCTACATACTCGCTTTTTAGTATTGGAGATTCCCTACCCCATCCTCATATCCTATCAACTAAGGGATTCCCTAGGCTAGGCAAGCCTGGAGAATATCCATGGCTTCCTGCCCGTCCACACACCGCCAAATAATTTGATCAGCACAAATCCGAAAGAGATAGGGGTCATCCCAGAAATAGTGTCGAATATCCTTAAAGAATTTCTTTTTCTGCTAGGATGACATCCCTTTAACTAGCACATTCCCCACTAAGTAGTTGGTTATGTCAGCAAACTACAGGGGTTCATTGTCAGGATTAAGAGATATCATATTAAGTGACTCGTGTGGAAAATTGTCATTTATTTCCATTCCAACACGATCACCTTGATAAGGGTTTTCTAATCTGCTTAAATGATCGGCCGCGAGATTCTTCGCTCCTTTTTTATCATGAATTTCAATAGTAAATTCCTGGAGCAGGAGAATCCACCGGAGCAACCTCGGCTTAGCATCTTGCTTATTAAAAAGGTATTTTAATGCCGAGTGATCCGTATATACTATGGTCTTGGATAAGACTAAGTAAGACCGAAATTTCTCGAATGCGTACACCACAGCTAAAAGCTCTTTTTCAGTAACGGTGTAATTAATTTGAGCATCCGATAAGGTTTTACTAGCATAGTGTATAGGCCTAAAATATTTGTCTTTTCTTTGTCCTAATACTGCTCCAACAACATAATCACTAGCATCACACATAAGCTCGAACGGCAAGTCCCAGTCTGAGGACACAAGGATAGGAGCTTCAGTCAACTTCTTTTTAAGAATTTAAAAAGAAGATTGACACTCGGATGAGAAGAATAAAGGAGTGTCTTTTTCCAACAAGTGGGTCATTGGCCGAGCTATTTTGGAAAAATCTTTTATAAATCTTCTATAAAAGTCGGCATGACCCAAGAAGCTCCTAATTCCTTTTACCGTGGTCAGAGGAGGAAGTTTTAAAATTACATCCACTTTAGCTCTATCAACTTCAGTTCCACTTTTAGAGATTTTATGGCCGAGGATAACGCCCTCTTTGATAATGAAATGACACTTCTCCTAATTTAGAACTAGGTTGGTGTCTTCGCATAGTTTTAGCATCATATCTAAATAGGAGAGGCATGATGAGAATGAATCCCCGAAGACCAAAAAGTCAACCATGAAAACTTCTATGGTTTTCTTAATCATATCATGGAAAATAGCCACCATACACCTTTGGAACGTCCCAGGAGCATTACAAAGACCAAAAGGCAATCGTCGGTAAGCAAATGTTCCATAAGGACAGGTGAACGTGGTCTTATCCTAGTCTTGGGGATCAATAGAAATTTGAAAGTATCCAGAAAATCCATTTAAGAAACAATAAAACTTATTTCCTACTAAATGCTCTAACATCTGATCCATGAAAAAGAGAGGAAAGTGGTCTTTATGGGTGACGTCGTTTAACTTTTGGTAGTCAATACAAACACGCCAACCCATGACCAATCTTGTAGGAATCAATTCATTATTTTCATTTGTAATAACCGTCATACCCCCCTTTTTGGGTACGACATGAATCGGGCTCACCCAAGGACTATCATAAATGGGATAAATCAATCCAACATTGAGAAGTTTTATAACTTCTGCTTTGATTACTTCATGGATTTTAGGATTTACCCATCTCTGGTGCTAAACAGCTGGTTTAAAATCATCTTCCATTAATATCTTATGAGTGCAAAAATTAGGATCAATGCCTCGAATATTAGATATTTTCTAAGCTATTACCCGTTTATGTGATTTTAAACCTTTAGAAGCTGTTCTTTTTCCTCCCTCTTCAAGTCTTTAGCAATAATGACGGGTAACTTAGAAGTACCCTCTAGATATGCATACTCAAGATTGGGAGGTAAGTCCTTAAGCTCAAGATCCAGAGGATCATCAATAGAAGATTTAATCTTTTCAGTTTCATCAATCAAACATACAGGAAGGGGAATAGGAGGGAGATTGGGTGAAGGATCTTTATTAAGTAATTCTTCTAGAAAAAGAATATCGCCCTTCGAGTCATAAATTCCATTATCAATACCCGATGGTATCGATTCATCTAGAGAAAGGAATGCGTCGGTATCTTCCAAAAGAAAGTTACTGTCCCCGAAGGGAGTGAGAGAAGGGGAGAGAGACTCAACCACAGGGTCAGGAAAAGGAGTGGGAAACATTTAGCACCTCTTGGAAATGATCCTCGCATGTAATATCAAGAATGTCAATCTTATGGATTGATCCATCACCATGTTTTCGAGGATATTTCGAGGTACTTTCAACGTTAAAGACCAATTCCTCATCACCGACTCGAAGAGTTAACTTTTCGCCGTGTACGTCAACTAAAGCATGAGCCATCCTCGAAAAAGGTCTCCTTAAGATAAGAGGAACCCGAGGATCGACCTCATAGATGACTACCACAAAGTCAGCTGGGAATGTAAACTTTCACACTTGAACGAAGACATCCTTGGCTATACCGGCTGGATAAGCAACAGTCCGGGTAGCTAACTCGAGGGTCATTCGAGTGGAATAAATATCAGGAAGGGATAGTGTCTTCCACACAGAAAGTGGCATCAAGTTAATGCTAGCACCTAGATCGGCTAGGGCCATGCATGACTCGAGCCCATAAAAATTACAAGGAATGAGAAACCTCCTAGTGTCTCCAAGTTTTTTAGGTAACTTTTTGAGGAGCACAGCTGAGCAGTTCTCATTCAAGGGTGTATTTGCCAGTTTAAGAAGTTTCTCCTTATATGTAAGGAGATCTTTAACCATTTTAGCGAATTTATGCATGTGAGCTAAAGCCTTGGAAAAGCTGATATTAAAGTGTATCTTTTTAAACATTTGTAAAAAACTATGAATTTAGATATCAGCTTTACCTTGCAACTTTTCATTATTCAACCTCGATGGATATGGTATCGAAGGTTGATGTGGATTAGGCTCAGGAATCACAGCAGAAGAAATAGGAGCATGAGGAAGCTCAAAAGAAGTAGAAGCAGGAGACGGCCGAACAACCAGAGGTGGGACACTAGTGGTACTCTTGGTGAGTACCTGGTCCATTATCGTCTCTGGTTCTTGGTCCACCTCCTTAGAAGAAGAAAGAAGAAGAGGAGGAACTGAGGGTCCAGCTAAAGTAGCACCACTCCGAGTGGTGATAGCTTTAAGATCTTCCCGAGGGTTAGGAATGATGTTGCTCGGTAACACTCCCTGAGGTCTTTCCATAAGAACCTTTTGCATTTGATCCATTTTATTTACCATATTAGTGTTATGGTTCTTTAACTGTTGTAATTACAGATTATTATACTCTTGTATTTGTTGCATCCTAGACTTAGTCATTTTCATATATTGATTCCTCATCTCTTTAAAAGATGGCACATTTGACTGAGGTTGATTCTAATTATATCCCTAATTTTGGTAGTAATTATTTCCTTGATTATAATTCTGACCTCTATTTTGATTATATCCTTGGTTTTGAGAACCTTAATTATATTGATTTTGGTTCTGATTTTAGTTATGATTCCTGTTTTGATAATTTTGATAATTCCTTTGATTAGCTCCTTGATTGTTATGATTTTGATTATTTCCTTGATTAAATCTGGGTGTTCCAAGATAGTTATTCGAACGATAGCTAAGCAAATTTTGGTTACCTTATGGTTGGTAAGAATTGCCACCTTGGTTATAGGTTCCGGAAGTAGCGTATACGTCCCGAGTGTAGCCACCAGTGGCTTGACACTCAAAGTAGGGGTGTGGACCACCACACGTCTCACAACCATTTTGAACAGAATTAACTCCATTTTGTACATAATCAACCGGTCGGTGTAAAGCGAGAAGAGCTTTAACTTGCTTAGTGAGAGAACTAATATGAGCATCTTGAGCTAAGCTCCTACTAGCACTTGCAACTTAAGGTTTGTTTCTAGAAGTTTAAACTTTAGATTTATTTTCAATAATAGTCAAAGCCTTTTGGGTATTCTTTGTCATGAAATTACTCCGAGCTGCAGAATTAAGAGAATCCTGATCAGCTTGACTTAGACTTTTATAGAAAGTATCAATCTGATGGAGAGGAGAAAAGCCATGATGGGGACATTTATTAAGAAGATCTTTAAATCAGTCCCAGGTGTTAGCCGTGTATTTATTAAAGTGATGGTCATTAAATATTCCCGAGTCTTGTATAAGTAAATCATAGTTTACGGGAATTTAGTTA
>BQNB010158804.1:0-14987 GCA_026074375.1 Tanacetum coccineum | reverse complement strand
TCACATGCATGGTAAGTTTTCAAAATTTTAGTTAGTGGAGCATAAATGATTTAAATTCAAGTCCAAGCTTGTTTTGGTTGGGTTTTAGGCGTCCATATATAACAAGAGTGGAAGGGGAATGGAATTTTTAACTGTAGAATACGATATGGACGATAACTAAAGTTTACCCGAAAAGATTTCGAGTTTTCGGGGTTCCGTTTAGTCAAAAATGCGAAAAACGCAATTTAAAAGATAAAACCCTAAAATTAGTATCGGAAGTGATTAAAAATCACGAAACACTTAGAAAAGTTAAAATATATCATATAAGGCCTAAATTTATTAATAACCGATGCCGGGACGCGCCCGATGACGTTTTTCAAATTTACGCGGTTTAACTTCCCGGTAAACGGTCAGATTCAAACGTAACGTATAAAAGTCAAAAGTAATGATCGAAAAAGTTTAAAAATATTGACTTGAAATTTACGGGGTGTGACACATATTTTGGTAACATATATCCGTTCATTCAAAACACAATCGAATGACATTTTTGCCCCCAAATTAGAAGAATCAATGCGGACTTAGAAAAATTTCACTTGTGTTTGAACGAGGAAATGGTTGCTGATTTGAGATACTTTAATTCTCTTGAACATGAAGTAGACACTCTCAATTCTCTTGAACATGAAGTAGACACTCTCAATTCTCTTGAACATGAAGTAGACACTCTCAAATCTTTACTATGCTAATCACATGAATGCAATACTTGGTGTGTACACTGATCTGGATGAAGTTACCAATTTGCAATGTGATTACTTGGAAACTTTGGAAAAATGTGAACATCTTGAAAAAGAGCTTTCAAAAAGTAGAACAATGTCAAAGAGTTTTGAAGCACTTCAGAAACATGCGATTAATCTTGAACTTGATTTACAACAGTGCAAAGAAAAGATAAAAAAATGACAAATCTTTCAAAGAAAATCAGTCAAACGTATTTCTGAAAGAACGTGAACAGTATTTTGAAATTCAAGACTTGAAAGCTCAATTACAAGACAAAGGAATTGCAATAAGTGAGTTGAAGAAACTCATAGATAAGATGAAAGGAAAATATGTGGAAACTAAGTTTGAAAAATCATCGGTTATTCAACAATCGAATGCTTTTAAAAGTCAAAGAAAATCAATTTTAGGTAAACAAGCTATTTTTTCAGATTCTCTTGCAAAGACAGATTTCTCAAAGTCAAAGTTAGTTACCACACAAAATGTGTCCCATGATTTTTCAAAACCAGTCACTGCACAGATTTTGCCTCAGAATGTGTTGCCAATTTTCAACAACACAAATGTGATTGCACCAGGAATGTATAAAGTGCACACAAAGCCAAATCAAACTAGAACACCTCAGTTGCATCAAGACATTAGGAAAACTAACAAACGCGTGTCTTTCTCTACAGGAGTAATTCCCACTACTAGTGTTAGCAGACCACAGCTTAAGAGCAATCAACTAGAAGATAGAGTCATGTCTAACAATAGTCAAGGGAAGAAGCAAGAAGTAGAAGACCACCATAGGAATTTTAAGTTTTCTAATAATAAAACGTCTGTAACTGCGTGTAATGACAGTTTGAATGCTAAGACCTCGAATGTTAACTTTGTCTGTGTTACTTGTGGAAAATGTGTGCTGAATGACAATCATGATTTGTGTGTTCTACATTATATTAATGGCGTGAGTTCTAGGACTAGACAACCAATTGTTGTGCCTATTAGTACTAGAGAACCCAAGCATAATGTGAACCAATCTGTTGCAACATCCAGTAAGAAAACCGTTGCAACAGACTCCACTGTCAAGAAATCTAGAAACATAACTAGGAAGCTATATGAGCAAGTTAGTAAGACATGCAGTTGGTGGTATCCTAAGTATACACCACCCGGATACAATTGTGAATCCTCAAGCCTCAATAGAAATGTTAACCTAAACGTTAGTATTGCTCTAGGAAATGCATCATAGAACTGCTAATATTTGGAACATCTGACTCCTAGTTGTTCTTGTGAGTCCAATATCCATTTTCTTCTAATTCTTTTGCAAACTCGTCTAATAGATTAATCATATTCATCGTCGACCTATGGGTGCTCACAGCACAGGACCAGAAATTCTCAAACTTCTAACTAATTTTGTAGAGAAATTTTATGGGGGAACGTGAAAGTTTGGAAATGATTCAATTGCACTATTCTTGGTTATGGAGATCTGGTTCATGGAACTATTACTATCAAAAAGGGTTTATTAAGTCGATGGGGCTTAATCAACAATTTATTCTCCATTAGTCAATTCTGTGATGCGGAGTTGAAGATGCTATTTGGAAGTCATACATGTTATATCTGTGATTTGAAGGGAAATGATCTTCTCACAGGTTCTCATGGCACAGATTTGTATTCCATTACTCTTCAAGACTCAACAACTCCCAATCTAATTTGCTTAATGGGCTAATGCAAATGTCTCTAGCATGATTCTGCATAGTCGTCTATCTCATACTTAACTTCGTACTACCATCAACTTGCTTTTAAATGAATAATATTATGAATGCCTTCTAAAATTAAAAGTTACCCGTTAAGATCAGCGGTGTTCCCCCCCACCCAATTTTATGAGTTAGGGAAAGCAAAAGAAAGTCTTTTCACCACTATGACTACCTCAGAGCTCAAAAAGACGGTTAAAACTTTACACCATGGACTTTCTGTGGTCCAATGCTGTAGAATAGCTATAATGGAAAAGAAACATGTTCTCATAATTGTTGATGCTACTCCCGATATACTTGGCTCACTTAATGAGGTCCAAAGATGAAACACCCAGAGTTCTTCATTGTAATTTCCTCAAACTTGTCCAAAGAGGACTTCATGCTAGGTTATCAACAGTTCGAAACTGTAACAAAGGGCACGAAATTTTCTTAATAAACTATTCATGCGATACTTTGCTTAAGAGGGATAGGACACGAAACGCAACTGCTAGAACACCTGAAACAAATGCGTTTGTCAAAAGACAGAACCGTAACTCTTGTTGAGCTGCAAGAACAATGCTAAGAGTCGCTAATGTTACTTTGTTCTTCTGGGCTTTGGTGGAAGCAATTGCAACAACATGTTTTACTCAAAGCCGTCACTCTGTAATTCCTCTGGCATGAGAATCACCTTACCATATAAATCAATGCCGGAAACCGTTGTTAAGTTCTTCACATCTTTGGTTTTTTGCTACATCGTCAGAGATGGTAAAAATCTGATAAATGAAGGAAAAAAGGTGATGCATGTATTTTTGTTGGGTATTCTACTCAGTCAAAGGCTTACAGGGTTTTAACAATGTGAACAGATTTTTAGTTGAAACCATTCTTGTTAACTTTGACGAATCTACCTCAGATGGCGTCGATCACGTCAGGTTCTGACCCACGGGTCCATAATGTTCGACAACGGTTACTAGAACAAGACAGTTTAAGTCGCCGCGGTCTACAAAGTTAAGAAAATGTTCCTCAAGTAGCTGGGACTATGTAAACAACGTCACAAATGAGCTGGAATTGCTTTATAGTCGCTTTCAGTGAATTATCATCAAGGGAATTTCTCATGTTGTGTCAAAGGGTTTCCACTATACATGATGCCTGATAATCCCGATAAACGTCAATCAAACATAACACAACTACACACTTCTACAACAACCGATGTTGTAGGATCCACCTCTCATTGAACATTCATCAATCAATCAAACAGCCAACTCAGTAACAACTGTCATTAGACACCTGAGAGACATTATTCAAGCAGAAACCAATACTGAAAATGCATAATTTGCACGAAGTGCATTTTTTTTCAACAATCTCTAGTACACCTTACAAGAACACGAGGGGAGAACATCGTCTCGTCATGTTGATTCGTCAATATGCATTACTTTCTATCAACACCTTCCCTCTGCACAACGTTGGAATAAAGATCACCCATTAGAACAAGTCATTGGAAATTCCTTCTCAATCAATTTAGAACACGACGTCAGCTTAGAAATAGATGGGAGAATGTATATGTTCGCAATCACCGTGAGTCAAACTTAATCCACAAGAACGTCAAAGAAGCCATGGCAGAATTCTGCATGGATTGAATTAATGCAGATGTACTTCATCTGTTTGATCGATTAGATGTATCGGGAATAGTCGACAGACCACTTGCAAAGAATGTCATTAACTTAAAGTGCTCTGGAAAAACTAACGTTGATGGAGGAAAATATTGGTTATTCGCAAAAAATCTGTATTCTTGTCGCTAAGGGATATTCTCAAAAGGATAGGAATTAATTTCGACAGAGTCATTCTGCACCTGTTAGCTCGGTTGGAAGCTGTACGGTTGTTTCATTACGTACGCTGCCACACAAAATCATTTACCGCTTTTACCAGATGGACATTAAAACAAAATTTCTTTACGGACCTCTGAAAGGAAGAAACGTGTACGTAAACCAACCAGGTGATTGTTGACCCATATCATCCTGCCAAAGTTTACCGTATCAAGAATGTATTATATGGTCTCAAACAAAGCACAAAAAGGTGGTATGATGAACTATCCAATTTAATGGTATTTCACAAGGGATTCTCAAAAGGTTCTATTGATCCAAACTCTATTCATAACTAAAACATGGGGAAGACATATTGCTTGTGCAATTTAGTTGATGGTCATTATCTTTGGTTCTACGAAACAAAACTTTCAATAAACCATTTTGGAAAACCTAATGCACGACAAGTTTTGATTATGTCTATGATTGGGGGAGGCTGAAATTCTTTTTAGGGAATTCAGATCTACAATCCCCTCATGGTTATCTTTATAAAACAAGCTAAGTAGCTCAAGAGCATACTTAAAAAGAATGGTATGACCTCATGTGATTGCATTAGGTACACCCATTGCGGGATACAAAATCACCTTGATGCTGACTTGAGTGGTACTCTGGTCGGACCAAAACGAATTACTAGTTTTTGGTCGGAGCACTCATGTACCTAAACGCCAAGTAGACCAGATATTGTACATGCAACATGTTATTGTGCTCGCTATCAAGCGAAACCGACTGAGAAACATCTCACTGCGGTTAAGCGGATCTTTCGGTACCTTAAGACTCCGTTAACATGGTCTTTGGTTCCGAATGGACATCGGTTTCGAACTAACTGCTTTTTTTTTTAGGATTTCGGATCACCGGGTTGTCTCGATTCAGTAAGTTGTTACTATCTGGTGGCCTTATAATTTTCTAGGTGGTGATAAGTTATAGCAGCTGGTCATCCAAAAGCAGGACTGCACCTCAATGTTTTAGCAAAAGCCGAGTATGTGTCTTTATCGCGGTGCTGCGCACAAGTTCTATGGTTGAGGAAATCAGCTCACAGATATATGGCTTCACTTTGATTAAAAATACATATGCTATTGTGACTCAGTGGAAGCCATAGCCATCTCGTGCAATCCATTCCAAACATTACCGTACCAAGCACATCTGATGTCAGTTTTCACTTCTTAATGGAAAAGTTGAATGGGTATTGTTGAATTATTATTTGTCGGAACTGAATATAGCTTAGCTGGACTGTTTACTAACGCTTTATCGAAAGAATAGGTTTAAGTATTTGTCAGACGACACGGTATGAGATGTTTAACTACCATGATGAACTGGAGGTTTCTGGCAATGAATCCTGCTTAATCATCAATATCCATTGTTAAATATTTTTATTCTCTCTTTATTTTTTATTTATAAAATTTTTAAAAAGGATAATACAAAAATATAAAACCAACAAAAAGAAAATAGAAAAATATAAACCTAGAAAAAAAATATAAAATTAGAAAATTTTCAAGAATACAAAAATACCAAAAAGAATCTTCTCGACATGTCTCTTGGATCGTTATAACATTTACGTGTTTTTTTTTTTTTTTACCTAGAAATTTGATTAACATCGACAACGGGCGTTGTAAATGAAGGTTCGAGCAAGAGTTTCAATGCTTTCAAAACATGTCATTTCTAAATTTTCTTCATGGTATTATGTACATTTCAGTGCATAACTCGGTCTCAAATGTTATAGGGAAGTGTACGCTTCAGTGCGCTTACTCTAAAAAATAGGAAGAGATGTCTTTTATTTGTTTTTTTTATATCGTTGAAACAATTTTTCAAAAAAAAGAATCTTTCAATGTCAAATTGTCTACAATTTAATTCTATGATATTTTCCATAAAAAGTGGTATTTGTTAAATAATTGTGTTTTCAACACTCCTTCTAGAAATAATTTTCAAAGAATTGTAGTACGTTGATTGTCATGTTAGTGAAATCAATTTCTAAGTGGGAGCTTTTTAAAACAAAGCCTTTTATGTGGGGATACATTCTCATACATGTCAATTTTATGTATCCAAACACCTTTGTGAATTAAAAATGTGGAAACTATAATGTCATTTATTTAATATACATTGTTCACTAAGGCATCTCACTCCGTCTTCAACATTTTGTGGTGTCATATCAATTTTTCATTCTAATGTCAAGTTTTAATAAATATTGGTATCCCACATATACTGTTGAAGGGGAGCTATCCGGAAAATGAATTCATGCAATATCGTAGTATAATTTTTCTCCCCATGGAATTTTCATGTCAAAATTTTAATCAATTGGTATTTCAAATACTAAGTGTTTTATTATTTAAAATAAGGGGAGAAAATTGAGATATTAAAATATGCAATAGAAGAATGTGCTCTATAAGACTATAAGTGCAACTATTTCCTTAATGTTGCTATATATTTCGAATCTCGGAGCAATGTGTAGGGGGGCGTATATTGAAAATAACAATGTCAAAATGGTTTTATGGTTTTCGAATCTCTATACCCCACAACCTATTAATTCACGACGATTCTGAAGTCATAAGGGTTTAGGTTGGATAAGTTACTTACTGGTCAACCAGAACTGGAGGGATTCTACCTAAGGACATTCCATAGTTAGAAATAACAGTCCTTGGGTAATGATGGGAAGAATGTGTATAAGGGAAAAATGCCGATAAGATTGAGCTAAAACTGAACATCAACAACAAGGTGTTGTAATGACGTCTGGTAAGCAGTAAAGGGTGCTTTGTTGTTGAAGAATGGAAAAGAACGGTATGGATAAAGGGTGAAAGAAAGAGCCCTTCCACACATCTTAGGCCAGGAAAACCCGGTCAATATCATATCTCTATCCAAAGTTACAATGGTGATTGTTGTATTGAGAAAGAGAATACGTCATCTGGACAGTGATGGCAATGCAACACCACTTCCAGCCATTCGAGTTTCTCTCAATAAGAAACTGGTCTCATTTGTCACGGAGATACACACGTTGTCTATTGACATCTACACATCTAAGATTGTTGATATTGAATAGGTGGAGGTCTGCTCCAGCTGCTGATTACATAAAACCAATAATGCACAAATGAGTCTAGAGCCAAGGAAAGAGATCAAAAATTATAATCTCATTAGGACTCAATGTCGAAATACACTTTTTGAACACCATAAAGTTCACTTAGTTATAACACAAGAGTCTACGCATTATCCTTTGTGATCTTTGCCAGAACATCCGTGTGTACTTAAGTATTCACAGTGAAGATGGAATTCCTGCTTGAGCCCAACATCAAACAAGCTCTTGGTAGGTGGACTTGCAGATTCTATTATGAATCAGCTTGTGATAACTGGGATATCGATTTTGGTCTAGTAACATGAATGATGACTAAATAGAAAGCTAGTAACTATCTGTTTCACTCTTACCATGTTGTTCTGCTTGAGAGTTCTGGTATATGAGAAACTAGCAAGCATGTGGAATCTAAGACTCTGGTTAGAAGATCCTACGCTTTGAGCTGGAAACCCTATCAAGGAGATTTTTTGAATCTACCTGATCACAAGGTATAGTATTTTTATACTATAATAAATGGGATAGTGCAGGTTATATGCAAGAAACTCAAGCATGAACGACAAAGCCATATTCCATCTTTTATGCTAACTGCCTTATTGGCAGGTTTTAAGTTGTCGTGTTGCAGCCTCATTCCGCGAAGTCAGATACATAAACACTTGATCATACTCATGCCTTTCAAGTCCAATCGTTCAACATCAAGATCGTTATTCTAAACTTCCCCACATCAAAGAGCCTCAAGTCAAATATAAGATAGTTTATGCAGGGAAGATTGTTAGACTTTATAATCACATATGTCAAACAATGAATGTAACAAGTATGTGCATGTTGGCCAAGAGCACAAGTTGATCAAGGAAGTCAAATCAAGATGATTTCAAGTCAAAGGAAATGATGTGAGGATAACGATCTCAGAAATCAAAGTTATAAGATAAAGATCAGATCAAAGTTCACAACGCATGATTGAATTAAGCATTACAAAAACAAGACAAGACTAAAAACTAGGCAAAGCATAAACGTCAAAAGTCATATCTTCAACCATTAGGGGAGACAATGATAAATCAAAGCATTCTATACAAGAATGTCATCGGTGAGTACGGGAGGAGTTAAAGAAAGATACCTCAACATTGGGGGAGATTGTTAGCCTTATTTTTATTAAGTCAAACAAGATATCGTTTTCGGTCTTATAAGCCGAACATAGGCCGTGTATCTGTAATAGCTAGTCGGGTTCAAGGGCTTGGATTGTATCTGAATATTGTTCGTAGTTCGGGTCAAATGCCCTAAGATATGCCAAGCACGACACCAAGTAAGAAGCACCTCGCCAAATCTAGATTGGCTAGGGTGTAAAGAACCCTCTCCACACATGGAGAGGGTGTTGGTTGCACATTTCTTACTTGTAACTCACCATTCTCTCTCTTAATCTAACTTTCCAAGTTTCTTTTCTTCTCTCTTGTTCTTTCTTATTTCCGGCTCACACTAGGTGCTTATTTGGGTTTGCTTATTTGTTGTGAAAGGATTAATATAAGACTAACATAACACATATAAATACTTTAGTCAACTCTAAAGGTTTGACTTACCTGCTCAAGTCACGGTTGTCACACTATCCCCTCCTTAAGAAAATTTTGTCTCAAAATTTAACTAGTAGGTTCAACAGCACAGTCAACAAACTATCGGGGATACTTAGCTTTCATATGGTTCTCACGTTCCCACGTGCACTCGGGGCCACGCTTTGAATTCCAATGAACTTTAATGATTGGAATATGACTACGTTTCAGACTCTTAACCTCACGGTCCATAATTTCTACGAGTTCCTCAACAAACAAAGGGTTCTGTCAATCTTAATCTCATCTAGTGGCACATGCAGATTTGCATCCGCTAAACACTTCTTCAAATTCGACAAATGAAATGTATCTGTGCAAGCTTAATCACACTCTCGGCAAATCTTAACTATACGCTACAGGGTCCCGATCCTTTCAAGATTATTTCAAATGGTCATACTACATCGGTTGCCAATCTTCCTTTCTTTCCAAAATGTATTACGCCCTTCCAAGGCGACACCTTTAGTAACACTCGATCCCTAACCTCAAACTCTAGTGGCTTGCGCCTATTATCAGCGTAGCTCTTTTGACGATCTCTCGCCGCTTTGAGCTTTTCCTTTATCAAGACTACTTTATCAGTCGTCTGTTGCACCAATTCCTGTCTAATCAACCTGCTTTCTCTAATTTCAGCCTATAGAATGGGTGACCTACATTTCCTTTCATATAGTGCTTCAAACGGAGCACATCGAATACGCGAATGATAACTATTATTATAAGAAAATTCAGCTAACGTAGCGTGGGTCATTCCAAACTTGCTACAAAGTCGATCAACACGTTATTACATATCTCCAATGTCTGATTTTTAAACGCTTCACTTTGTCCAATCGGTCTGAGGTTGATTAAGACGTACTTATTAACCAATATGTGTCCATAAGGCTTTCTGTTATTTTTTCCTGACACGTGCAGTTAACCGTCCATCTTGATCCAAAATAATCGACAAATGCATCCTTGTCGTTGCGACGATCTCATACGACTAGCGAAGCACAAGCTTGCCAACTTCTCCATACGGTATCCTCACGTGGTCACCAAATAATGAGCTGGACTTGGTTAGTCTGTCATACTACCCATATAAATTTGAAGTTAAAACAAGGGTTAAATAAATTTTAGTTGCACCCTTGGACGTAAAAGTCCTAAAGGCGCAGTGGTTGTGGTGTGTGTTGTGAGGTTTATAAAAAGGTGGAGGGAGGAATATGTGGTCCAGGGTTTGAGCCTGCTCACCTGGATTCTCCCCTCTGCCCTTTTTTTTGCAAAAACTTTAAAAGCAAAGTTGTTAAGCAGCTTAAAATAAGCTACTTTTGTGAAAACAACTTTTTAGAAAACTAGATAATAAGCTGAAAAGAGCTTAAAACAATGACCATAAGGAATTTAGAGTATTTTCTTATGGTTTTACTTAACTAATGAAACAAAGAAAACTAAAATAAGCTCAACTTAAGAATAATAAGCTACTCTATCTAAAGAATCCTAATAAGCACAACTGAGCTAGAAATAAGCACAATGAATAAGCCATAAGCTGAAAATCCTAAAAAGCAATTATACTAAAACTGTTTGCCAAACAGCCTAAATGCTAACTTTGAGCTTAATTTTAAGCACACAAACGGATCCTTATGAAAATAAGGCTTGAAATAGCTTAAACTATGCCCTAAAAGCTATCTAAAACTACTTTTAAAAAGTATTTTGAAATCTAATTAAGCTAAGAAAAAGCAACTTGAAATAGCTACTTTTAACTATATTTTTGGATTTTTAAGAAAAGACAAAATAAGCTAAAAACTAACCTTAATAAGCTATGCACTATTAAAAATTAACCTAATAAGCTTAGTTTGGAAAACAGGGTATTAAGCAAAAACTAAGGACTTATAAGCTAAAAATCTCAAATAAGCAGTTTGGTGAGAAACTGCTAACCCAAACAGTCCTTTAAGGCACCTTTGAACTTATTTCTCAATAAGCTAAAGGATCTTTATGGACTTTTGGCTTATACCACTTAAAACCTTAACCTATAATCTAATTGAAACAACTTTTGAAAACTATTTTGAAACTCAAATGATCAATGAAAAAGCTAGTTGAAAAAGCTGAAAATTCATTTTACTCTATTTTTGGTTTTTGAATAAAAAGACAAAGTGCTACTTTTAGACTTAAAAACAGTTAACTAGATGAACTTTTAAAAACAAATTAAGCTGAAACAGATTTAAATTGACCTAATATCTTCTTGTATTATAAAAATTAAGACCTAATTACTATTTTTACCCTCTGAAAATTAATCTAGAAAAGGGCCTTTTGGCAGTTTATCCTACTGATGTAGATTGCAAGTAAATGACCAAAACTTAAAACTACCAAGTGCAGGCCTAAAATCTTATTCCTAATATCTATAATATACTTAACTAAGAGTAAGCAAAGCAAAAATAACAACTAAAAACATATTTGAGTCTAAGATGATAATAAAACTGATTAATGCTAGCAGATTCAAACTAACAACTTACAAACCTAAAGAAAACTAGATTAAGCCTATCTAAGCTTTTAAATCCTACTCTTATAAACTTAAATATGAGATTTAAAGTGAGATCAAGAGACCAAATGGCCTCAAGCAGTTCTAACTTGAGTTAGAACTACTTTACCCAAACATTCCCTTATATCCCTCAAATTCATACTTAGCTTATAAAAATTAGATTTAATGAACAAAGATCAAATACCAGATATCAAATAGCTTTTAACAAACCTAATGAACAAATTTAAGCAAACAATAAGCTATAAAACTATGCTACTATTTTTTACTTTTTATGACAGATTTATGATTATAAGTTGCAAAAAACTAAATTTAAGTAAAAGTGAACTTAAAAAAGCAACAAACAACATTATTAGACAGAATTAAACTAAATGCAACAGTAATAAGCAAATGAAAAGCAAATTAAGCTAATATGCAAAAATAAGCTAGAATGTAAATTGACAATAAGGTAAAACTGGAAAAATTTTAAAGAAAAGTGTACCTCACACCTCAGCTAAACAGAGGTGTTTGCTCCAAATGAGCTTAAATCAACAAGGGGGCCCCCCCCTCCAACTTGTTTAGGAAACAAGGCTGGTGAGGTCCAATATGCCCTTCACCAACTGTCTTTTCTTCCATTTATAAGCTAAGGTTATTTAGGGGAGAATAGTTGAGTATCCCCCCTCAAAATTAAAAGCTTTTTTTTTAGTTTAGCTTTGAGAGACTTACTAAGTGACTAAAGCTAGCTTAAGAGTAACAGTGAAGAGCTTATTAGAGCTTAAGATTAATATTTAGCAAATTAAAATCGTAAAACCACAATTTTAAAGTAAAAATTCAATTTCATTAACAAGAAAGGATTAACAATGATTTAAAGAAGATTACATTACAAAAGATGAATAAGACTCGAATAAGCTAATCTACACTACTCTAACCTTCCATTACTCTAGATATTTTCTACTATTTGAGCTTCCCTCCTATTTATAGTGATTTTTTGTGATGAGAATAGAAAAGATAGTTTATGGTATAGTATTCTTGATCCTTGGGATCGCTCACTCCTTCATATTATCATAGCCTTTGATCATAAAACTATATTTCATACCACTTTCATTCTAAGCCATCCATTGCCTTGCCACGTTAATTCGACTAATGAGAATGAACAGGAAGCAACGTGTCATTCCATTTGACGTAAGGTGATGACGTTAGGGTTTCTCACAAAGAGTTAACTTTCGTTAAACGAGTGGTAATTTGAGGTGCAGGGGTGAAATGGGAAGACGTTACTTGGTGTGAAACCAGTAAAATGGGTTTTTCTCCAGCGCCCTTTTTCTTTATAAGATTTGTGTTTGACCCGGGGATTTGGGGAGTTGACTTGGGACTGGATAAGGGTTTTGGGCAGATATATAGGTTTGGGTGCGGGTTAATTTTTAAAAGAGTTTTTGGTAATAAAAAGAGTTAATGGACCGTTTAGGTCTTATTAAAAGGCTACTAACGGGGTGTTAAGCATTTAGGGCTTCTAATGAAAATGGTTTTAACATTAAGGGTATTTTTGGTATTTTGAGGGTTTTGTCTTTTTATGGGTTGACCAAGGTTGACTTTGTTGACCTTTGCTAGAAATTCTCGGCTCTTGTGCACTCTATCCGTTCCCGTGTTCGTGTTTGTTTGGTTTTGACCGTTTTCTTGTGGGATTTTTTGCTTTTATCCGTTACCTACTCATTCATAATGACAAGACAAGCTATATACAAGAATAATTTGACAATTTAATCATTTAAGGCCATTTTATTTTTTGTATAAAACATGGATATGAATACGGCGTATTCAGTTCACTGAATACGGCGTATTAAGCTATTTGACAGTTTTCTTTCCTAGCGAATTTATTACAGGTTAAAATAGACGACCCTAACATTACTATGGAGGAGTATATCAGGCTTGAGGAAGAAAAAGCTAGTAGGCGTGGTAAGGTGTATAACTGGAAAACTGCTACGTATGGTAAGATCTGGTATAATGAAGACGTTCACGACCTCGGATCTGTTGAAACTGAATTCCCAGCTATAGTATTTAAGGATACGTTAACATCTGAAGCAACACTCTCGTGTGAGCCTACGGTAAGCTCTCTTAACGATGAAATTGACTTTAAAATATCATATGACGAATTCGACGATGAAGATTGCACGGTAATTTTTGACAAAAATTCATTTTCTTACAAAATAATTTCTTCCAACGATTTGAAAACAGATTTGGAAAATGATAATGATAAAGTCAATATGCCTTTGCTTCCATCACCCGAGCCTACGGTCAGTTATTTTGATGATTTAGACTTCTTTAAAGATTTTGAGAAAGAATTTCCAGCCATTGTTTACAATGATGCTCAAACGTCTAAATCAGATTTATTAACTGAACCTATTTTAAGTCCTCAACATATCGATGAATTTAATTTGAAAGATGAAACATCATTGTCTAAATGTGATGAAGAGGAACAAAACGTTTTAAACTTTAATGATCTATTTCCTTTTAACGTAATTTATCCCAATGATTCAAAATCGGATAAGGACAATGAT
This sequence comes from Tanacetum coccineum, assembly GCA_026074375.1. Classification (NCBI taxonomy): domain Eukaryota; kingdom Viridiplantae; phylum Streptophyta; class Magnoliopsida; order Asterales; family Asteraceae; genus Tanacetum; species Tanacetum coccineum. Next base: position 1,012 of record BQNB010158804.1, on the reverse strand, counting down.
GATGATAAAATCGATATTGAACACTCTTTGAGGGATTTATCTATTAAATCATTACCTGATGTAATAAATACCGATGTTGATGCCTATGCACATGGGTCAAATAAGCTTTTGGAAACAAGTCATGATACATCTAATAAATTTTTCAAAACTAGAATTTTTATCAAGGAATTAAATTTTAATATCATAACTTGGAATCATCTTAACAAAGGGATGTCATTCATTTTCCTAATCAAGAATTTGTATGTGCCATTTGGCATCCCGTTTGACCCCAAATTGTTTTATAAGGATGGGATTAAATTGGGGCAAGTCTAACTTAAAGACTTTTCTGTAAACAAAAGTGCTTGCCGAGAGACAACCCGAAATGTATTTTCAATTTTTATCGAGTCTATCTTCCCAGATTTTCTATACGGCGTATCCAAACCCCATGGAACAGGGAAATCACCGTAGTGATATTGGTTAGGGACAGATGTCCCCGTGGAAAAGGTAACTTGCCAAGGCTACCTATTAGGACAAATATAATGCGTTTGGCTACCCCAAGCATGGGTATACCAACTGGAGCCGTGATTGTGTAAGTTTCAACACACGTAAAATAATATATATATATAAAATATCAAAAGAGCAATTAAGAACTTTCCTAAAGTCTCCCTTAAGAAAAGCTCACTCTAAAAGATATATATAATATATAATACATATATTTAACCGGGAAGAATGATCACCCGGGTCGTTTCCCCAACGACTTGCGAAATTGAAACCTTGCTTTAGCTTGGATTATGATTTGAATAAGAGAAAAGATATTTTTGAGTATTTATCACTACTAAATAAAAGTAACAATTAAAATGAACAATTAAAAGCAATTAAACACTTAAACAATTAACGGGAAACGAATAAAACGCGACAAATAAGCAAATTCACTAAATAAATCCTAAAAATGCCAACTAAATTTCTAAACCTAAATTAGGACAAAAGAAAATTTTAAGAAAAAGAAAAACATTTTTTTGATTATTTTTGAATT
>BQNB010158803.1:0-14987 GCA_026074375.1 Tanacetum coccineum | reverse complement strand
CACACAGACATTCGAATTGGTCGAAAACCGACCCAAAATTATCCGAATGCAGCTTTGTTAATTCATCTCTATTGCCTACAACAATCAGAATATACATGAGAAACATATATAAACAATAATTGAAAGATAAAAAATGGAGCGTCTTAACCCCAACAATTCCAATTCAACCAACCTAAGGAAAATCTGCGTGGAACTGAGCAACACCGTAAGATCCGCAAATACTTTTCAGAGTTGGTCATTTAACAATTGGACTAAATCGCATGCCAACAATTGTAGGACCTTGCTATTCCTTTAGCACGTTGACATCCATAGCCTTTTTTACTTCGGTTAACACGAAAGCTTTACATCGATTTCTTTCCCTCTCCTCATCCCAAAATTACTGCACCAAATTGGCAAATCTTCGATACCCTGTACATAATTAATACATGAACTTAGATATCGTATTTGGTACCAAAACAGGGCTGCGTTATATGAGAAACATGTTCGTGCAATTATAGAATTAAAACTAACCAAAAGACAAAACTATCATTTTCAAACAAATGCTATATAAAGTATACTTACAAATCAGTGGCCGCTGAAAATAAAAGCCACAACTGTGATAACACAAATGTGTGTGCCCAAAAACACACTGACTGCAACATGAACAAAACTCTCACGCCAACAACATCACTGGTAACCTGAAAACAAAAATTCAAATATAAGAAAACCTTCGCAAAGAACTATGCGGCTCTAAAGACAGTTTTAAAATTTTAGAACTATAAAATATAAGCAACACTGCAACGGTAGAAAACCTAATTCAAGTGTAACCAACCTTTATTTAAACAAATGGTATACACACTCAAGAAGCGAAATTTCAGAGTGTGATATTCGTTCCAACCCACAGCCGTTGCAAGATTCGGATAGAAAGTTGGCGTTTGCCCAATGATTCTTAGTGCTTCCCTGAGATAAAAAGTTGATAGTGCTAGATAGAAATTTAGCATTCGTGCAATCATTCCATGGGTTTTGAAGGCGGCCTATTATTAATGTAGACATGTTTCGTAACAGAGCCTACCCCCAAATACCATATATCGATTTCTTTCATCCTCCTCCTCAATGGCCTAAATACAAAGTAAAAGAATGTGTTAATATGGGCGAGATTGTGGATCAGAAGAAGACACATATCGATTCAATAAACACGTATATTGCCAAAAAAACGACATCATTTTTGTAACAGCCCAAAACGACTGTGTTTGGCCTAATATGGCATCGTTCGTACGAAAGATTTATAAAATGGTAATTAGCATGTTATAATTTTTATGTAGTGGCAGTTTTTTGGGAAAATTTGTGAATGTTAACGGCTTTGCTTTTAAGGATGACACCCGTGGGCAATAAGCATGTAATTATTACTAGGGCTGAACATCGGTTCAACACCAAACCAAAGAAAAAAAAACTGAACCGAAAACCGACTGTGAGGAAAACATGAATCGAAAACCGAACCGAAGTGAGCCAAGCAAAACCGAAACCGAACCGAACCAAGAAAAACCAAACAGAATAGAAAGTTTAGGCGTATTTTTCTTGTTTTTAACCCGAAACCGAATCGAACCGAGTAAAACCAAAAACCATAAAATACAAAACCAAAAACCGAGCCGAAAATGGTCGGTTCGATTTTGGTCGGCTCACTTAGGTTCAGTTCGGTTTTCGGTTCATGTTTTTCTCGAAGTCGGTTTTTGGTTCGATTCGATTTTTGATTGGTTTTGCCCAGCCCTAATTATTACTCTCCAAGTTTCATTTGTATATCAAAATGTAATAATTAAATTCTTCTTTGTCTAACAAATCATCAGAGCCGGATTAGAAGATGTGTGTGATACTCGACCGCACAGGGCCTTAAATTTTATAGGGGCACCATGATTATGGACACTAGCCAAAATTTTGACATATATGTATCTTTAGACGGGAGATAATTTGGTTCCTAGATAAAGTAAGATGAAAAATCATTTGTGATCTTAATAATAAGGGTGCTATTATTGGTACTCATGTGGCCCACATATAGTATATATGTTCCGTACTTTATATTCCTTTTTCCCCCCGATTTACTGTGCAGCACAGTTTTTTATCAGTTTCTGTTCCGTACATTTTGTTAGATTAATACTTTTGACTTGTTAAACTTTATAACTTTTATTCTGCACTTTTCATTTCACAGTTTTATAAAATAAACAAAATTATAAAAATAAAATAAAAAATAAAAAAACCGAAAAATTTAGAAGAATACAAATGGCTTTTTAAGGGGTATTTATAACCTAACCCTAATAATAATATTGATGATGTGATAGGTTCTGACGGTTTATGTTTTTGAAATTAGTTATTTAATGTTCAAGAGTTGTTTGTAACTAATTTCAAACATAAAAGGTTAAACAACTTGAGCCTCTAACGACTAAAAATCTTACTATTACGTTTTGATAGAGTCAAATAATATGAGCCTTCAGCAATGACTGACTATTATCAATCCTCATGCATGCATGCATCCGCTATATAAATAGACGTACGCTGATCCCGTTTTAAATACAATCAATTATCTCATTTTCATCTTCTTTGCAAAAATGATACAACTTATAAACAAGCTTGTGTCATGGTGGTGGGATGTGATGATGAGCATCAACAAATACGACTTTAATCTGTTAGTATTTGTAGTCACCATTGTAGTAATACTGCCTATTTTATATATTTATGGTCACGTTTAAAGCTCATTCAAATGGTGAACCACCGTAACCTACCATGTCCGCCATTTCCTTACGCATTGTTGGTACCAGCTTCCATTTCTTGGTTCTAGAGCCACAGCAATCAGTTCACCAAGATAGCTGAGTACCGTATGCCCCATTTCAAGGTCTATCTAGTAAGCAGGCTTCACAACTTGATAATTAGGCGGCCTCGGGAATTAGGCAAATGGTCATGTTTCGTGAGTCATAGATGAAAACTTCTCTAATCGAAACGCGGGAATTGTTACCCTCAACAAGTCTCTAGCGGAGCCAAGATCTTAGTATGGGGTGTTGGGGGTGGATAGAGTTGTAGATCGGAAAACAATTCTGTATGGTGTAACCTTTGGTAATGATATCTTGTTCAAGAGTAGGTCACGACATGCACAAGAGACTTCAAGAGACAAGATCTTTCCGAAAGGGATTGAAGTTATAAAAACCATCAAAAATGTTTTTACTAAAATTGTTCCAATAGAAGTATTAGACCAATATAAGTATTAGTGAGCTTTCTTTCTCAACCGAGGCAAACGTTTTAACAAGCATGGTATGGGGAAACTCATTAGTAGAAGAGGCAAAAGATGGCCAAATTGATCAAGCAGAATTCCACTTGGCTATTTCAAAGATTTTTGGGCTACTGGGAAGGCCGAATGTGTCTGATTTTATCCCTAGTCTTGCATGGCTTGATCTTCAAGGTATTGGGCGCACTAGTACACAAAAGGTCTTTTAAAGCGGTTAAAACATAATTTTTAAAACGGTTTTTAATCGTTGTATTATAAAAGGTAGTAAATAATAAAAATTATTATTTAAAACGGTTTTGAACCGTTGTAAAAAACAAACACACATTATACAAAATAAATATAATATTAACATCTATCATTTATTTACAACGGTTGAAAACAACCGCTGTATTTCTTTTAACATTATTTTTTTTTAAATCTTGCTTTTTCTTTTTATTATTTTAAAAAGAAACCGTTCTATAAAACAACAAATCCAGAATTCCAATCTTGTTTTTCTTTATATTACTTTAAAAAGGAACCGTTCTATAAAACAGTTCTATAAAACAACAAATCCAGAATTACAAAACCAAAATAATCTGGAACGATCACAATATCCAGAACCAAATAGCCAGAATTCCTTTTTTCCCAATCATGTATTATTTTTCTATAAGAAACTAAAATAAAACTAAAGATCATAATTAACAACAAATCAAATGGATAAAATCGTTAACAATATAATAAACTAATATGACAATTTCATACACAAAATATCATCAAATGTCATGATAACAAACTTCCATATCCGAGTTCATAACCTACACATAATACATATGCAAATAGATGATAAAAACCTCAATCTTGCGAAAAATGGATCGAGTAAAATTGTGACACCGAATTCTCAACCCAGATCAATGTCTCGCATAGTTCTAGGTTTTATGTCATTCCAAACCTATAAACAAATCAAATGAAGAGTTAATGAGTTATTTACAAGAAAACAAGATTTAGTGTGCAACAAAGTAAATATATATTTACAGGTACTCACATTATCCGAAAAGTTTGATTGCTTTTGAAAGAAAAGCTCAAACATAGCTATGACCACATAATAACCACATTCCCATGTACCTTCTTGTTGGGGACACTAAATTCAAATTAAACATAGATTACATATACGAAATGACCAAGTCAAATTGAGCACAAAAGTATATAAGATATATGATAGATGATTTACCTTAACCATATTCCAATTCCACTCAACTAAAGACATATCATGACATGCCCTAAAAATAAGTATTGTTATATTAGATTACTTCATATACCCTCGCAATTTTATATCAATGCTAGAACAATTTAATATCAATGCTTGAATATACTTATGCTTCTATTAGTGGTATCAAAGAGTATATGCTAGGTTCCTTGTTGAAATTCTTATTGAGTGAATTCAATATGTATCCGGTCTTCATCAAAGGGAAAATCACAAATAACACCCAATGTCCACTACGACGTATTTTTAAACATTTTAATGCAAATGATAGTATAGTTAAAACCATATAAAAAGAAAAGAATTAAACTTACCATTGCAAATATAGTGCCACAAATATAGTTTTGTCTTGTTGTACTCTTAAAGTGCTGAGCAAAAATCAGAAAAAACAACATATAAAATAAGCAAAAACAGTACATTGAGTTAATTTTTTGGCCATTGAATAAACCGAGCATCTTTTGTTGCATCTCCTAAAAGCATCACCTTTGACCTCCGATCCAAAGTGGATAGTCATAACGTCACAACTCTACAAAACATATCATTATTATTTAGATATTAATTAGTATGAATGATATATTCTAAACAAAATACTTATATAAGTACAAATTTACCTCGATTTCATCAAATGTGTCGACCGTTATATGACCAGACACACCACTCGGCATACCGTTTGATAATTTCTTAAGTGTCGCAATGTCTGCCCGTAATTAATCCATTTCGGGCTTTACATCAGCCATTATTTTACCAGCCAGGCTTTCTAAATCTTTCATTGATACCTTTTGCATCTTCTCACCCTTGTTTGATCCCAAAGTTTTCTTACTTCCTAGAGTACTTGATACCGACCTAGTTCGCCCCCCCTACCACCCCTATTATACATATATACTATGATAGGGTTGAAACGCTGCCGTTTTTGGCAGCGTGCTACAGTACCCGGCAGCTTGCTACAGTACCCGGCAGTCCCAGTGGGCCGGCCTCGCCCCATTTGGTGTTTTTTTTTTTTTTTTTTTTTTTTTTTTGTAGGCAATGTAAAAAAAACCGCTCGGCATAAAATAGAAAAAAAAACTACAAAAATATTGACTTATTCAGATAAAAAAATACTCGCGACGTGAGGCCCAACACATAAGCCCATATAAAAAAAACAAAATATTAAACATGAGACCGAAAAAATAAACCAGCACAAGTAAAAAATAGAAAAGAATAAAAATAAAATTTTAACGCAAAAATTAACCCGCACTATTAAATATGAGACCGAAAAAATAAACCCACACAGAATACAATAAAAAAACGCCATGTTCCCATAAAATTATATTAAAAAAAACCCCGTATAGCAAAAAAAAACCTTTAAACATGAGCCCCACACATAAGCCCATATAAGAAAAAAAAAACAAACTATTAAACATGAGGCTGAAAAAATAAAACCACACAAAATAAAAAAATAAAAAATAATAATGGCTCGCAACTATGCGAAAAAAATTAACAACCCGCAGAATGAGTTAAAACTACGTCGTTTTGACGTTGTTGCTACAGTAACCGGCCCATTGGGCTCCCATTTTGGGTCGGCCCATTTGACAATTTTTTTTTTTGGTTTTTCTTTTTCTTTAACTTGCTAACTTAAAAAAAAATTTGCTCGGCACAAAATATGAAACAAAATTATAAAAGTACTTATTTATTCAGATCAAAAAATATCCGCGACATGAGACCAAACACATAAGCCCATATAAAAAAAACAAACTATTAAACATGAGACCGGAAAAATAAACCCGCACAAATTAATATAAAAAAAATTGTTCGGCACAAAATAGGAAAAAATATTACAAAAGTACTGATTTATTCAGATCAAAAAATACCCACGACATGACGCCTAACACATAAGCCCATATAAAAAACAAACTATTAAACATGAGACCGGAAAAATAAACCCGCACAAAATAAATAAATAAAAAAACTTAACGCCTCGCATCAATTATGCAGTGCGGCGTTTCACTGCTTAACACATTATTTTACCAATCTCATATAAATTATATTAAAAAAAAACCCCAAATAGCACACAGCAAATAAGCCTTTTAAACATGAGGACACCAACTAATAAACCCATATAAGAAAAAAAACAAACTATTAAACATGAGACCGAAAAAATAAACCAGCAAAAAAAAAAATTTAATCCCCGCAGCATCGCGCGGGCAATCACGCTTGTTCACCCTCAAGAAGAAAAATGATACGCCCTAAACCGTATCAAGGTAGCACCAGTATAGCGTGTGCGGGCTTTGTAAGAAAGAAAAGGGAAGTTAGAGAATTATTTGACAGAACATAACTTTCATTAATGAATAACGCGGCATAAATACTAAGGGTGACAATTTTTGACACGACATGATAAACGATACGAACCCGACATGAAGTTAAACGGGTTTAGGTTGAGGTCAAACAAGTTTGGGTCAAAAACATGTCAACCCGTCTAACCCGTTTAATAAACAGGTCGTGTTTGGGTTTAGGAAGGATTAAACAGGTTAACACATGAACCCGTTTAAGTATATATAAGCGTCAAAAAATAAAATATATAGCTTGGATTTATGTACTTAATATGAGTGAATTACGATTATAACTTAGTTATCATTTGAATTGTTCATGTTTATCATTTTTTAGATCCTTATATCATTTTTGCATATAAACTATTTAAATCGACAAACCACCAACCTTATTTATCGCTTGACCTTTTTAATTAAACAGGTTAAACGGGTCACAAATGGGTTACATATGTTATGCAGATATGAGTTGGGGTTGAGGTTCTTGACACGATTAATAAATGGGTCGTGTTTGGGTAGAGGCTATAATAACTCGGCAACCCGCCAACCCAAACAGGTCGACACGAACACGACTCGATTGCCACCCCTAATAAATACCCAATAAACCCTAACTTGTAACACAAGTCGAATACGAAGACATTCCTAAACAATGACACTTTTCTAATACAACACAAAGACATTCCTAAACAAATAGATAAATGTGACAGACAAGTCCTAGACCATCACAAACTCCTTTTGCCAACCCAGTGCTTTCTTGGTCCGCTTCCCACGACCCAACCCATCAACCGTGGGTGTAACATCTCTCCTTCTTCGGAAATTACCTTGTCCTCAAGGTTATACGAAGGGTAAGTGTCCTTGAAATCTGACATCCGTTCCCACGTTGATTCCTTCGGAGACCGATCGTCCCATTGCACCAAGACCTGCAAAACTAAGCTTCCATTTCGCAACACTAACCGCGAATCACATATAGCCACGGGTTTTTCCAATGGCTGCTCCTCTTAAAATTCCTCAGGTAATTCGGTTATAACTTCCTCCCTATTACCTGAAAAGAGCTTGAGAATCGATACATGAAAGACCGGATGAGTCTTGCTTGTATTAGGAAGAGCAAGTCGATAAGCCACTTTCCCTATCCGCTCCACTATCTCATATGGACCATAAAACCGCTTGGCAAGCTTATTTGAAAGACGCTTAGCAAGTGTAATTTATCGATAAGGCTGAAGCTTAACGAGCACCTTATCCCCCACATTAAACTCCACGTCACGCCGATTACGGTTGGCCTTCACCTCCATTCTATTTCTTGCCTCCAACAGATTTTGCTTAAGACGTCGCATTAACCCATCACGCTCTACTAATAACTCATCTACAACCGCAACTTTAGATGAACCTGGCGGGTACGATATTAAGGACAAAGTTAATCTACCATACAATGCTTGAAAAGTGACATTTTAATGCTACTATAGTAGCTCGTGTTGTAACAAAACTTAACACATGGTAAAAAAAAAGCACCCCCTAGTTAGAACTATCCGACATCATGGCCCTAAAATATTATTCTAAACCCCGGTTAACCACTTCTGTTTTCTCGTCCGTCTGAGGGTGATACGTTGTGCCACGATTCAATTGTGGCCCACTAAGCTGAAACAATTGCGTCCAAAATTTACTGACAAAGTTAGGGTCACGATCAGAAACAATTGATTTTGGTATCCCATGGTGTTTTATCACGATCTCCAAGAACAGTTTAGCCACCTTATGAGCATTGAAGTTTGTTGGTAACGACCCGAAATGAGCGTACTTAAAGAAACAGTCCACTACCACCAAAATAATCGACAACCCCTTAGAAACTGGCAACCCCGTGATGAAATACATGTACACATCTTCCCATACACCAGATGGCGTTGGTAAAGGTTAAAGATAACCACCCATCGCTTGCGTTGAATCTTTGGTTTGTTAACAAACTAAGCATCGCTTGACATACTCCTCCACCGACTTCCTCATTCCCAACCAATAAAATAACGCCGAAAGTCCTACTAACATTTTCTTAACTCACCCATGTCCGGCGCTAGGCGTATCGTGGAACTCTTGTAGCAACAACGTATTTAACTATGATTCCTTCCCCACATAGCATCGATCCTGAAAAATGATAAGCCCTTGCTGTCGTCGAACCCCAATTGGAGCAGCCCCCATATCCAATTGTCGATGTTAATTACGCAATTCCAACAATGATGCATTCTCTTCCTTTAAATCAGCAAAAAACCCTACCACTGGTTGGCTGAGAGCCATAAAGGACGCACTAATTGTCTCCTCATCCTCGTACCTACGGGATAGTGCATCAGCCGCTTAGTTCGATACCCCCAGTTTATATTTGACCTTGAAATCAAATCCCACTTACTTTTTGACATATTTTTGTTGAATTGGTGTCCGGATCACTTGTTGCATGAGTTCCTTAATACTCTTATAATTGGTTCGGATTATAAATCACCGCCCCACCAAATATTGACGCCATTTATAAACCGCTTCCACTATTGCAAACAACTCTTTCTGGTACATGGCCGTTATACGCATTCTCGGGCCTAGCTTACGGCTAAAATAACTAATAGACCGACTATTCTGAAACAATACCACGCCTATCCCATTGGCGGATGCATCCCCTTCTATTACAAAGACCTCATTAAAATCCGGTAAACTCAAAACGGGTGCTGTAGATAACTGCTGCTTAAGTCCCTTGAAGGCTGACGCCTCCTGTACTCCCCACTTAAAATCATCTTTTCTTAGAAGACCATTTAGAGGTGTTGCCATAGTCGCATATCCCTTAATAAAACGCATTCAGTACCCTGTAAGCCCTAAAACCCTCCCGTAATTGGCGTTGAGTTGTAGACTTTGGCCATTCCCACACAACCTTTATTTTCTTAGGATCCATCCTTACCCCGTTTTTTAAGATAATATGTCCTAAGTATTCGAGAGTTTCGGCCCCAAATACACACTTGGATCATTTCACATAAAACTGATGCTCCTGTAAACACTGAAAAACACATTCCAAGTGCCCCAAATGAGCTGAAGCGTGGTACTATAAACTAAGATGTCATCAAAAAAAGGATAAAATTTTTGCAAATAAGGTGAAAACAAACGATTCATAGTGGCTTGAAAAGTGAAAGGAGCCTTGGTAAGCCTGAAAGGCATAACCAAAAATTCATAATGGCCATCATGTGTTCGGAACGCAGTCTTATACACGTCGCGCTCATGGACTCGAATTTTATGGTACCCTGCTCATAACTCTAACTTAGTAAAAATGACCGCTCCCCCAAGCTCATTAAATATCTCATTGGCCGTTGTAATGGAAAATTTATCCTGAACGGTAATCGCATTTAATGCCTGATGATCTACACAAAATCGATAGCTACCATCCTTCTTCTTAACTAACAATTCGGGTGAAGAAAAGGGACTTTAACTATAACGAATAATCCCCTGATCTCGCATCTCCGTAACTAACTTTTCCATCACACCTTTTTTATAGTGTGGATAACGATAAGGTCGTACAATCACTGGCTTAGTATCAGGTAACAAATGAAAACGATGGTCGATAGAACGATCTGGAATAGTGAATCAAACCTTTCTAGTAGTTTTGTGAGCTCGGCATTCCCACAAGCCACGTCCCCGGGTTGCGTCTCCTCTACTTCCGCTTCCATTGCCAAACTATGAATCTCGTAAAGCCCATAGACCTCATCCTGATCCAGCAAGGCTTGCGTCTCATGAAGGCTAATTTTCTTCATGCGAAGGGATTCATCTCCTTTCAACGAGTAAGTAGTGTTAAGAAGGGTGAATTCCATGGTTTGTGCCGCATAGTCATGCGTCACTTTCCCCAAGTTTTGGAGCCATTGAATCCCTAACACCACGTCGGGCCCTTGCATCGGCAATACATACAAATCGACCTCTATTGTTACTCCTTGCATGTGAAGAGTAACGTGCGAGCAAACACTTTCACACAACAACGTCTCTCCACTCCTAGTGTAGACTTTGAACACTTTCGTTGGTTGTATAGGTGGACACATTTTCTCGACTACATCGGGTCGAATACAATTATGCGTGCTACCATTGTCAATGAGCACATGGACATCCCCCTTACCGATCGTCCCCTATAGTTGGAGAGAACGTGAACTTTCGTGACCAACAAGTAAATTAAAGAATGATATGTCCCCACTTTTGACTGCATCATCACCTCCATTTGTAGCCGCGTCTCCCGAGTGATTATCCTTTTCGGTCATTAGCAAGAAGAATTTGCCCGAACATGTATGCCCCTGTACCCAACGATTATCGCAATTAAAACACAACCCCTTATTGAGTTGTTCTTGACGCTACGCCGGAGAAATCCACTTAATAGCAAGTGGCTTAGAATTTGCATTAGGGTTTGGTAACAAAGGCGGCTTAGGTGTACTAACTGCCGTTGAAGACCCCCTAAACGAGGCATTGACTACCTTTGATTCCTAACATACGTGACGGGTTTAGCCGTCATGACAAAAGCCAGAGCATATTGGTCTTCCAACCTAGCTTATGTGATACATGCTAATGAGAACGCATCGCCCAACGTGGTTGGTTTCGACACCAACAACTCGCGTTGTAGGTTGAGTTTAAGTCCCGAGATGTAGAAAGAGATGAACAAGGATTCTGGTATATTTGTAACCCTATTCATGAGTTTTTCAAACTCACGTTGATAATCCTCAAACGTACCCAATTGCAACAGCTTCGATAACGCCCCTTATCGGATCTTCATACTTCGACGACCCAAAATGATTCCGCACACTTTCCTCAAACCTATCCTAATTAGTAATCGACCCATTCCTTGTCATCTACCAAAACCATTTCGCCGCCGTACCTTCCAAGTTGAAACCACGATCCGAAGACGCTGATCAACGGGGGTATTAAGCAACAAAAAATAATCGTTAATGGCAAAGATCCAGCTATCTGGACCGACTCTGGCACGTCCAACCGCATGGACCGTGGTAACAACACCCCTTGATCGCCTCGCCTCCTTGTCGATTTTGGAGCAGTCCTCGCGTCACTAGTAACTTGGCGTGTAACGCATCAAACTGAACCTGAAAAGCCACGGCCTATTGTTGTGCCAGCTTTTCTGTCGCATCCTTGTAATCCTTAAGCCATAACTGCACCGTGTTTTCATCTATGAGTACAATGAAAGCACCAATTAATACGCCCTAAACTGTATCAAGGTAGCACCATTATAGTGTGTGCGAGCTCTGTAAAAAAGAGAAGGGAAGATTAGAGAATTATTTGACAGAACATAACTTTCAGTAATGAATAACACGGCATAAATACCCAATAAACCCTAATTTGTAACACAAGTCGAATATGAAGACATTCCTAAATAATGACACTTTCCTAATACGTCACAAGGACATTCCTAAACAAATAGATAAACGTGACAGACAAGTCCTAGCCCATCACAAACTCCTTCTGCCAACCCGGTTCAGCCAACCGATGTTTTCTTGAGTCCGACCTTCCCACGACCAGCCCATCAACCGTTAGGAGGGTGTAACAAAAAACCTCGTTTAGTGTATTTTCTAAAGATATAAATACCATCTTTAGAACCGAATGCAAGTGAGAACCGAAACCAAAACCGACCCAACTCGAACCGAATTTTAGAATCGCGGTCCAAATATATCGAATGTTTACGGGATGTTTAGTTGTTTTTACATGATAAAAAAATAATATTTTCTTCTTGCCGTACGTCACACTTATTTAAACTAAGTTGAAAATTTACAAAAAAAAAATCTACGCAACCAACTAGGAGTAAAGTTTCTATGTATGTTGTCACTTTCGGTAGAAAATGTTACAAAAGTTTGGTACAAGTATTTTCTATTTATGTGTTTTAGTGACAAGCTTAACCAAACATGAATAAAACTAAATTATGCGGGAACGTTGTATCAGATTGATTGTATTAGTTTATTACTTTCATATTTATCTCTATTTAAGCACTCTAGTTTATTTTGCTATTAGTGGGTCACAATTCAAAAGGGCACAAATAGGTCAACTATAAAAAAATCAAAGATGTGCATGATGATCAATTACGTCACAAACGTTCGACCTTATATTATGGTCTTTGACAAAAAGCTAAAATCTACAGCGACTGTCGGCGACCAAGGAAGTAATTCGTATATTGTGCTATATACTTTAATCGTTCAATATTATGTATGCTTTAGACGTAAATGAGTGCAATCACATAAACAATATTGAATGTTTTTTATATTTTTTGGTTTCAATCGGGTAGAACCGGAATACTCGAACCGGACACAAGAACCAAATCAGAACCGAAACAAGCTCTTCGATTTCTCGATTCTTAAGATATGCCTTTTTTGGTTCTCGATTCTCACGATTTCGGGTCAGGTCTTTGTTGTTCTGAAACCGCGCTCACCCCTGTATGGTATCTAGGTTATATGAGTTTGAGTATGTTATGAAGACTTGTGTGTTTTAGTGCATCAATTTAAAAAATCAAAATAAACTCGTGTGATATCACATGGTACGGTTAAGAGTTAGGTGGTTTGGCTCTATGGTGGCGTACTTCTGTTTCTGTTCATGTTCTTGATAGTGATAAGAATATGATTTTTGTTGAAGGGGCTTGTTCATCTCATTGCTTTTCTTTTCGTGTTTATTTTATCTATAGACCCCATTCAAAAGACGCTCGAACAAGGCTATGGAGTACGATCATTTATCAAGCACGTTTGTCTAATTATCCTTTCTTGGTAATGGGAGATTTTAATCTCATTGGGAATACTAATGATAAACAAGGAGGATCTAGTAGAACTTGTTGAAGAAATTCAATAGTTTATGATTAATGTTGAGTTATTTTAAATTCCTTGCAAGGGTTTAACATATACATGGGATAAAAAAAGAGTTGGCGAGGCAAATGTTCAAGAACGAATTGATTGTACTTTAGAGAATGATATGATTCTCGAGACTTTTCCTTATCAGTCTTTGACCCATCTCCCTCTCATTGGTAGTGATCACTCTCCTTTACTATATCAAACCTGTTCTCCGGTAATGAAACAACACAAGAAGTTTAAATTTGAATCAATGGGTATGTTTGGCAAAATGGGTTGGGGCTGGGGCTGGGGCTTGTGTTGGGGCTGGAGCTGGGGCTGGGGCTTATATTATAAGCCGAAATTAAAATTTGTATTTTTTAAAACTTGTTTGGCAAATGGGTTGGGGCTAAGGCTTATTATTGCAAAATTACTAAAAAGGACACAATTAATTTTTTTTTTGTATATGTTAGATATTTTTGTGGGTATATAAGTAATTTATGATTCAAAAGCCCCGGGCTAAAGTTTTTAGCCCTTATTATGGGGCTTATTTTATAAGCCGGCTTATTTTAAAAGCCCAAGCCCCCATAAGCCCCTAAAAGCCCCTATCCAAACACAGCCAATGTGCACACTAGAAGATTTTTGTAAAGATGTTATTAGGGCTTCATGGTGTAACTTCAACACAAATGATGACATAGTAAATCTTAGACAACAACTCAGTTCATGTACAGGTGGTCTTAGTTCTTAGAGTCGTAACCACTTAGGTAACAATAAAAAGATAATTAGAGAAATCACAGCTGAGTTAGCCTATTTACAATCCCTTCCGCCTACAATTTAAAATGGGTATCGACATCGTTTTCTAATTTCAAAGCTCGATGAACATTGGTTGCGGGAAAAAAGATGTTTTGGCATCAACGATCAAGGGTTAATGGGATAGAATATGGTGATCAAAACTCTCGGTTTCTTCATATGTCAACAATTCATCGTAGCCAACGAAATAGAAACTCGAGGCTAAAGAATGAGCAAGGTTCTTGGGTTGATAGTCCTACTCAACTTCATAAGTTGATTCTAGACCATTTTTCTAAAATTTACTCAACATCTGGAGATAGGAATTTCAATGGCCTTTTGGATATGCTCACCCTTGTTGTTAATAGTAGCATGTCAATCCAACTTGATGCCTCAGTCCTTTAAGTTGATATTGATAAAGCGGATAAAGATCTGGGTGCTTATAAAGCTCCTGGGGAAGATGGGTTTCTAGGCATATTTTTTCAAAAGTATTGGCACATTGTTGGTGATACGGTTAGTAAGGCTATACAGTAGTTTTTGTAACACCCCCAAAATCAGGTAGCAGCGGAATGGTAACATTGGGGTGCTACGTCAAAGTACAACAATCAAGATAT
>BQNB010158802.1:0-14987 GCA_026074375.1 Tanacetum coccineum | reverse complement strand
GTATACAAAACAACGTTCTTAACCATGGACTGTGAATCACCGCCTATTAAGGCTCCCTGCCCGCGCCCTTTACCACAATTCGTAGCCAGTCCTCTTCGATATATGTCTATACTAACATCTTATCATGGGCTGGTATGTTTAGCACAATATAGCCACGCATGATTATCAAGACAATCATATTATTTTGTGGAATCCTTTGACAACTGAGTATAAGACTGAATGTAGTGGTGACCGCAGAGGGCACCGCCACATCAGCGTCAACTCAGTTTTCTCTCTCTTAGACCACACAGTGACCAAACACATGTAGTGGTGACCGCAGAGGACACCGAACAAATTTTTTTTTTTAAAAACATTACATTAATAATTAAACATTTTACAAATTAAAATACGGAAATAAAAATACACGGAAGAAAAGACGAAAAAAAATTACGGAAATAAAAAACATGAACTTGACGGAATTTAAAAATACAACACGGATACGTTTTAAAACATATAGTTCGAATAGTATCCGTTGGAATAGTAGTTGTTTGATTTCAAATTTGAAAATTACATCACGGAATTGAAAATTACATTATAGAATTGAAAATTACATTACGAAATTGAAAATTACATTACGGAATTGAATAACAATAATGTTAAGCTAATGAAACCATATCCTTACGGAAAACCTCAACCACATTTCTTTTTGTAATGTTAAAGTAATACTTTGATGGTTTAGGAGTAAAACCTGAGACATTGGCAAGTATCATAGCAGCTCCTACTGTAATATCCTTTTTATAACTACCCACATCAAGGACTTTGTAGTGTATTCTTCCAGGTACTATACCCGATAGATCTTTCAGAGTCACATTTAAATCTACAAGAGCATTCGGAGAACAAGACTTCACTATTGCAACAACTTGTTCAAGTTTTCCCTTTTTAAGAAAGTTGTCGATGTCTCCCAAACATTTAGTTACAGTGCCACCAAAAGCATTCACATAGTTAGTGGCGCTAACCCACGCCCCATTGTTAAAATCAGGATCCTCACCCACATCCTCAACAACTTTCTGCATATATTCTTGTGTCAACATTAAAGCCCCATCCGGATCAAGAATAAATACATTTTCTTTAAGCAGCTTGGCTCGCTGAACAAGACCCGCAGGACCGGGTATTATTCTAACTGGGTTTGGGGTTGAGGAAGATGGTTCAACATATACGCTATTAGAGAGCTGAACAACGCCCGCATGACCGGGTATTATGGTAACTGGATTTGGGGTGTATAAAGATGGTTCAACATGTGCGCTACTAGATGAACGCAGAACATGTGTTAAATGGAGATCAGAATCGTCTATATCAAGACTGTATTCCCATGGATCATTTTCGTTAGTGAAATTGGAATCCATCTGGATAGTTGGATAAGAAGTTGTGTGATATAATGAGGAGATGGTGGGGGTATTTATAACGAAAAACTAGCCGTTGGAATTCAAAAATTGAAAATATAATAACGGAATTTAAAATACAATACTTTATTTAAAACATTAAATTAAAACAACATTACACTAAAATAGTTTCTAGTTTATTAATCTGATGACTCGTAATCTGAATCAATTCTCATCACCCCAAATTCCATAAAGTATTCATCATCATCAGCTTGTTTTTGCCTAATCTTCTCCTCCCGTGCCTTTTCATCCATTGTTTGTTCTTCTAGTGTTTCTCTTAAGGCTTCTTCATCTAGATGTAGTTGATGTAACTCTTCCGCAGTAAGGTATACATCACCAATCTCATGTGTCTGTGATGACGAACCACCTATATGGGTTTCTGAGCGGTGGTTGTATTTTTCATGTATCCAAGCTAACTTAGCATTCATTTTTTTTTCTAGTTTTGCCGCCTTTCTGTACATAGAAAGATTTAGCTCGTAATCTTTATCAGAACCTTCTTTTAAGAAAGTGTCGATCAAAGCACGGCTCTCTTGTGGAATGTGATTACATTTCTCGTATGCTTTTCTAAGATCTTCTTTAGTTGTGCATGCATTATCAAATTGCAAGGCTAAATCCAGAATCGCTTTCTGATGAACCATATCTTCGTCAATTTGTTTTTGAACCAAAGCTTGGATTTCATCGTCGCTATGTGGTATCGAACAAGCCATTTAAAAAAGATAATGAAAGTGTATAAAATGTATGTGTTTTGTGATTAAAAATGGTATAAAAAGTGAGATTTTATAGTGAATGGGGGATTGTTTATTTTTTTTAAATAAAAATATAAAAGAAAGAGTTAATTTTTTTTAATACGAAATCTTCCTCCAATTGTAAGGTCGTGCAGAAGACCCTAACTTTGCAAAGGTTGGGGGTGACCAGGTCTTGCTTCGGTCGGCGTAGTGGGGTGACCAGGTCCCTTTTATTGCCACATGGGACGACCGACCGCAAAAGGTCGTCCCATTACGTTTAGCCTAATGGATGACATCCAATCAAAACATGAGAATACTATACTAGGCTTTATTTAGAGTAAGTTAATGTTTGGACTTTGGATGTCTTACCATTTGAGAATCCAACAATCTTACATAGAAAAAAAGATTTTTTGTAACTTATGTTACGGTGAAATAAGTTTTGAAGCATTAAATAAACACATTTATTTATTCAAATAACGTTATTTTTATGTAGAACGAGGCGTTTGTACCCGTGCGTTGCATCGGGCTTGATTTTTGTGAAAAATCGAACTTTTACTTATGTGAAGCATCGTATAATTAGTTCATAAGTGTTTATTGCGTAATGCAAAAATACTATTGCACGGATGTTTAGAATGTAGTTGAGCTCAAAATTGCAAAGACAACACCGAGAATAAGTTCGAGAAGAGAGGCAACAATTCATTACGCGACTTAATCAATCTATGAAAGCAAAGACTATGGTAGTAAACTAAATGCAAGATTTCACATATAATCAACAACTAACATGTGAATTTTAAATCGATAGTCGAGCAAACCATACCTAGATGTCCTTATTCAGAAGCGATATGGAAGGGATCAAATCCATTATCCGCGGTAATAGAGGCAGTTTAAAAATCAAGTTGTCTCATAAACTGAGCAGCAACATGAGAGTACTGGAACACACTCTAAATATGTGGGTCACTTTATCCAGTAGTTGTAATTTTGTATAATCAGTTTTAGTTTTATGAAACGAAATAACATTATATTGATGAGATATCTACGTCTTATGAAAAATGTTACATGTAAGAATAAACATACAGATGCTTCGTATACTTCTTTACTTTGTATCAAAATTAAATAAGACGTAGATATCTCATCATCATCTGAATAAACATATACTGTATTTTTTAATTATGGTGTAAGGGGACACTACCTCTATAATCAGAATTGTCAATCTATTGTGATTTTCTCCATACAACGATAGGTTACACGCTATTAGATACCAATTTGATACTGACCAGCAACTGCAGCAACTCTGATGTCAAGATGAACCAAGAAGACTGTAATCAGTATTTTAACTTTGAAAGTCAAATAAACTACTTTCAGTTTCAAAATTAGTAATGCTTATATTTAGAATTTGATGTAAAATAATACATCGAAAATTTACATGTCCACGACTAAATATAAATAGCTGACATTCAAATTTTAAATGGATGCTAGACACCTAGACTTACTTTGCTTCACAATTCGACCTAAAGGGAATGACAAATACGGCTAGCATAGTTGGCTTTATGCATTGCATTAACAACAACCAAGTCATTCCATGGACCATCCCCTAAAAGCTTCGCTCTCTACCAAATAAACAATGATGGAGTAATCTTTATTTTAGTTAGGAAGATCAAGGATATCGGATACAACGACATTTCATTATACTATAGAATATATAAAAACTCAGGTGCCGGTTCTTTTTACTGTCTATTTGTAGAGCACGGACCCATATTGATTCTCAAAAACCATCTACAAGCGAGGATTTACTTTAATATAAATATATCCACCATTACTTAAAAATAAAATAAAATATAAGCTTCAAATCTTTGAATCAATTGCTAAAGCAATAGCAGTCTTACCTCTCCTAAGAACTCCACAACAAAATCATCCTCAATAAACCAGTTTCTTTGTTACAAACGACACCAAGCCCCTGAATTAAAAATTTCCTGATAAGATTCAGATATCTCAGTAACACAATAATATGTGTGAAACAGTACCTTTCTGTAAGCAAATATATCGGTCTAAAGTGGCAAACATCTACTGCAAAGAAAATATTACATACAAAAAAAACTATTGCTCCAAGCTATAAACACGAATGCTTACCAGCGCCTCACTTGTGGACACATTTGTCTTAGGTGCTCCGTAGTTACATTTTTTATACATCATGAGTCTCTTTGGCATGCTGCTAGAAGAACATGTTCATACAATATAAATGAAGAATAGTTATAATCATGAGGTTATAAATTTAGTTACAACAAAACATGCTTATAATCTACAACAGATTAATTGTTTCCTGGCACTAAGAGGGTGTTTACGATTGCTTATTTAAACTGCCTGCTTATTTGTAAGTGCTTATTTACTTTAAATGCGCAGATAAGTCGTTTTACAAAAAAATTCAAAACGTGGTATTTGCTTAACAAATGAGTAGATTAGTAGTTAAATAAACAACCAATCCTAAATATCCCTTACGTTATTTTTTTAAATGGTTGAGTTGTTGCAGTTTGCGATCAGGAAGCAACAAGAATTAATAAATCACCCATGATGACCCACGTTAAAAAATACAGATTTTGACATCTTTATGTTTTTAAACGCAAAAAAAATGTTATATATATATATATATATATATATATATATATATATATAGGGGACCATTCTTTGCAGAACCATTTTTTTGTACAGAACCACTTTTGGACCAATAAGAATTTAGTTAAATTAAATATTTTCTTTTTTTAATTCAAAAAGGGTATAATTAGGGAAGAATAAGTTTGACTTTTTTTGTATTTTTTATTAAAAAAACGTTTTTTTTAATACCCATTAATTTTTTGGATTTTTTTAATTTTTTTCCCATATACAAGTTTTTTTTAAAAATAAAGTGCATATATGTTTTTTTAATTGTAAATTTACATACTACAAATTAGCCTTGAAACTAGTGTTTTGCTTAAAATGATAATTGCATATATGTTCTAATATACATTATCTTCGAATATTTATAACAAAAAACATAAGCATTTACAAGTTTTTTTTGCTTTGAATGGTAATTGCATATATGTTATAAAATACATTATCTTCAAATATTTATAACAAAAAACATAAACATATTCATGTTACCTCTAAATTTATGAGAAAACCAAAACATAAATGCAATATACAAAATTTGATATCAAATAAAATACAATTTAAATACAAATGTAATTGTTAAATACATATGTGCAAGAGATTTAAAAACATGTATGCGCTATTGGAAGAACATGAGTGCACGCTTCGAGAACATATATGCACAGCTTCGAGAACATATATGCACGACTTCGAGAACATTTGTGCACGCCATCTAAAAGAACGAACGTATCCATTAAGCATCTTCATTACACACCGCCCTGAAACAAATGCGCACACTTAACTTATTAGCAAGCTTATATCCGAAATGCAATTACCATATAAAAATACGCACACTTAACAAATACGCCATCTAAAAACATATATGCACGCCTTCAATTTTTTTTAACCACTTGACCTTTGCTTTAACTACATACGATTACATTACAATAGCCAAGCCTTTAGCATGCTTCCATGTCTCACACATACCTACACACTGAAACAAAAAAAATATACTGGAAGATAACATACATTGGCATGTATTCTAAACTAAATAGAAAATCATGCCATAGTTTAAATTGACATTTTTTAAAGGCAACACTATATATAAAACACAACAAAACGATACAAACAAATGGCGTTCCTCCTCTCGATTAAAGAGATAGAGACCCAAAAAAAATACTGAGTACAAATTAACAGAAGAAAAAAATATATAACTAAAAGTACACTGGGCAATGGCCAAACAAGTGCGTAGAACTAAGAATAACTAAAAGAAGTACACCAGGGACCTCAAGCCTCTTATACCAAACAAACATGAGACCGATTCATCACAAAATACTTGTCACATACAACGAGAACCTTATTAGAAACAAAATGAAAAATCATTTTAACCAAATTAAAAATCATTTTAACCAAATGAAAATTCATAAAGTATAATTCGGTAATACTACAAAATCATTTTTAATACCCAAATGGATATATCATGAATTCTAAAGAAAATCATGTGACATTCATCCTTATACTTACAAAAAATCATGAACTATACTTTTATGATTCGTTCACTCCCGATCCACAAACGTACTAAATCTTTAATTTAACACAACCACCATCAGATAAATGAAGTGTTGGTTACACAGATCGTACCTGTGCGGGTTTCGATTCACGAAATTGTTTTTGGTTGCTCAGGTTCAGTTCCGGTGAATTAGCGACATGTTATGGTAATTTCAGGTTCTGGTGGATTCGCGATATTGTTGTTATTGGTTTATTGGATTCGTGACAGGTAATGGTGAGTTTCATCCATCCAAAACAATTAAACGAATAAAAATATTTCCATGCTTAAATCTTGATACAAAAATAAGGATAATTGATTATATTAAAAAAATGTTTCATTATTCACACAATTAAACATATATACGAACATTGAATTGATTTGGAAGGATGTGAGACATTGATTCGATTAGGAGGTCTAGAAATAAAAGACAGTTTGGCTAGAGATTTTTCTGGTGTGGCTGTAAAAATAATTAGGGTAGTGAGAGAGAAACCTATAGACGTGTGAATAACTGATACCCCGAATAAAAGACAGTTTTTTTTGAGAAAATAATTATTTGAAATTCCCTTAATGCCCCTAACTCAAATATAAAAGTTTACTTGACATTCCTTTTAGTTATACATAATTACATTAATGGCACAAGTCATCTCATCCATTAATTTAATGATCTAATGGTTATAATTTAGTTCTGTAGGTTCTGTACAAAAAATTAGTTCTGCAAAGAAAATCCCACTATATATATATATATAGTATATTTATTTATTTATTATACTACTATATAAATATATACATTACATATATATATATCTACCATATATTTAGATACTTATATATATATTTATATATATATATAATATATATATATATATAATATATATTTTAGATATACTATATATATATATATAATATTTTCTATTTATATAGTGGGATTTTCTTTGCAGAACCAATTTTTTATACAGAACCTACAAAACCAAATTATAACTATTAGATCATTAAATTAATGGATGAGATGACTTGTGCCATTAATGTAATTGTGTATAACTAAAAGGAATGTCAAGTAAACTTTTATATTTGAGTTAGGGGCATTAAGGGAATTTCAAATAATTATTTTCTCAAAAAAACTGTCTTTTATTCGAGGTATCTGTTATTCACACGTCTATAGGTTTCTCTCTTACAAACCCTAATTATTTTACAGTCACCACCAGAAAAATCTCTAGCAAACTGTCTTTTATTCTAGAGCCTCCAAATCGATTCAATGTCTCACAGCCTCCAAATCAATTCAATGTTCGTATATTGTTTAATTGTGTGAACAATGAAACTTTTTTTAATATAATCAATTATCCATTATTTTTATCAAGATGTAAGCTTTGACTATTTTATTCGTTTAATTTTTTTGGATGGATGAAACTCACCATTACCTGTCACGAATCTAATAAACCAACAACAACAATATCGTGAATCTACCAGAACCTGAAATTTTACACATAACATGGTCGCCTTAAAAAAATTCACCCAGGAATAATAAACAAATACCGAATCTGAGCAACCAAAAACAATTTCGTGAATCGAAACCCGCACACGTACGATCTGTGTAACCAACACTTCATTTATCTGATGGTGGTTGTGTTAAATTAAAGATTTAGTGACGTCTGTGGATCGGGAGTGAACGAATCATAAAGGTATAGTTCATGATTTTTTGTAAGTATAAGGATGAATGTCACATGATTTTCTTTAGAATTCATGATTTTTGATTTGGTTTAAATGATTTTGTAGTATTACCGAATTATACTTTATGATTTTTCATTTGGTTAAAATGATCTTTAATTTGGTTAAAATGATTTTTCATTTTGTTTCTAATAAGGTTCTCGTTGTATGTGACAAGTATTTTGTGATGAATCGGTCTTATTTTTGTTTGGTATAAGAGGCTTGAGGTCCCTGGTGTACTTCTTTTAGTTATTCTTAGTTCTACGCACTTGTTTGGCCGTTGCCCAGTGTTCTTTTAGTTATATATTTTTTTTCTTCTGTTAATTTGTACTCCGTATTTTTTTGGGTCTCTATCTCTTTAAACAAGAGGAGGAACGCCATTTGTTTGTATCGTTTTGTTGTGTTTTATATATAGTGTTGCCTTTAAAAAAGATGTCAATTTAAACCATGACATGATTTTCTATTTAGTTTAGAATACAGGTCAATGTATGTTATCTTCCAGTAGCTTTTTTTTTCAGTGTGTAGGTATGTGTGAGACATGGAAGCATGCTAAAGGCTTGGCTATTGTAATGTAATCGTATGTAGTTAAAGCAAAGGTCAAGTGGTTAAAAAAATTGAAGGCGTGCATATATGTTTTTAGATGGCGTATTTGTTAAGTGTGCATATTTTTAGATGGTAATTGCATTTCGGATATAAGCTTGCTAATAAGTTAAGTGTGCGTATTTGTTTCAGGGCGGTGAGTAATGAAGATGCTTAATGGATACGCTCGTTATTTTAGATGGCGTGCACAAATGTTCTCGAAGTCGTGCATATATGTTCTCGAAACCGTGCATATATGTTCTCGAAGCGTGCACTCATGTTCTTCCAATAGCGCATACATGTTTTTAAATCTCTTGCACATATATATTTAACAATATACATTTGTATTTAAATTGTATTTTATTTGATATCAAATTTTGTATATTGCATTTATGTTTTGGCTTTCTCATAAATTTAGAGATTACATAAATATGCTTATGTTTTTTGTTATAATTATTCGAAGATAATGTATATTAGAACATATATGCAATTACCATTCTAAGTAAAAAAACTTGTATATGCTTATGTTTTTTGTTATAAATATTCGAAGATAATGTATATTAGAACATATATGCAATTACCATTTTAAGCAAAAAAACTAGTTTCATGACTAATTTGTAGTATGTAAATTTACAATTAAAAAAAAACATATATGCACCTTATTTTTTTTAAAACTTGTATTTGAGAAAAAAATTTAAAAAATCCAAAAATTAATGGGTATTAAAAAAACGTTTTTTTAATAAAAATACAAAAAAAGTCAATTTTTTTTCCTATTATACCCTTTTGAATTAAAAAGAAAATATTTAATTTAACTAAATTCTTATTGGTCCAAAAGTGGTTCTGTACAAAAAAATGGTTCTGCAAAGAATGGTCCCCTATATATATATATATATATATATATATATATATATATATATCTTTTTGCCGTTAAAAAAATAAGGTCAAAATCTGTAGTTTTTTAGCGTGGGTCATCATGGGTGATTTATTAATTCTTGTTGCTTCCTGATCGCAAACTGCAACAACTCAACCATTTAAAAAAATAACGTAAGGGATATTTAGGATTGGTTGTTTATTTAACTACTAATCTACTCATTTGTTAAGCAAATACCACGTTTTGAATTTTTTTGTAAAACGACTTATCTGCGCATTTAAAGTAAATAAGCACTTACAAATAAGCAGGCAGTTTAAATAAGCAATCGTAAACACCCTCTTAGTGCCAGGAAACAATTAATCTGTTGTAGATTATAAGCATGTTTTGTTGTAAACTAATTCATTACCTCATGGACTTAATAAAACTATTCTTCATTTATACTGTATGAACATGTTCTTCTAGCAGCATGCCAAAGAGACTCGTGATGTATAAAAAATGTAACTACGGAGCACCTGAGACAAATGTGTCCGCAAAGAAGGAGCTGGTAAGCATTCGTGTTTCTAGCTTGGAGAAATAGTTTTTGCTATGTATATATTTCTTTGTCAGTATATGTTGCCACTTAGACCGACATATTTGCTTACAGAAAGGTACTGTTTCACACATATTATTGTGTTACTGAGATATCTGAATCTTATCAGGAAATTTTTAATTCAGGGGCTTGGTGTCGTTTGTAACAAAGAAGTTGGTTTATTGAGGATGATTTTGTTGTGAAGTTCTTAGGAGAGGTAAGACTGCTATTGCTTTAGCAATTGATTCAAAGATTTGAAGCTTATATTCTATTTTATTTTTTAAGTATGGGTTATATCTTTTAAAGGTATATCCTGCTTGGAGATGGTTTGAGAAGCAATATGGTGTCCGTGCTCTACAAATAGACAGTAAAGAACCGGCACCTGAGTTTTATATATTCTTTAGTTTAAGAAATGTCGTTAATTAGATTCTTGATCTTCCTAACTAAAAAAAAAGTTTACTCATCATGTTTTTTGGTGTATTCTTTTAGGGGGATGGTCATGGTTATGACTTGGTTGTTGTTAATGCAATGCATAAAGCCAACTATGCTAGCCGTATTTGTCATTCCTTTAGGCCGAATTGTGAAGCAAAGTAAGTCTAGGTGTCTAGCACCCATTTAAAATTTGAATGTCAGTTATTTATGTAGTCGTGGACATGTGAATTTTCGATGTATTATTATACATCAAATTCTACATATAAGCATTACCAATTTTGAAACTGAAAGTAGTTTATTTGACTTTCAAAGTCAAAATACTAATTATAGTCTTCTTGGTTCATCTTGACATCAGAGTTACTGCGGTTGCTCGTCGGTATCAAGTTGGTATCTAATAGCGTGTAACCTATCGTGTATGGAGAAGAAGTCACAATTGATTACAACTCTGTTATAGAGGTGAGTGTCTTACATCAAATTAAAAAATACAATATATGTTTGTTCAGATGATGATGAGATATCGACGTCTTATTTTATTTTGATACAGAGTAAAGAAGAATACAAAGCATCTGTATGTTTTTTCTTACATGTATCCTTTTTCATATGACGCAAATATCTCATCAATATAATGTTATTTCGTTTCATAAAACTAAAAACTGATTATACAAAATTACAACTACTGGATAAAGTGACCCACATATTTAGAGTGTGTTCCAGATTCATGTTGCTGCTCAGTTTATGAGACAACTTAATCTTTAAACTGCCTCTATTACCGCGGATAATGGATTTGATCCCTTCCATATCGCTTCTGAATAAGGACATCTAGGTATGGTTTGCTCGACTATCGATTTAAAATTCACATGTTAGTTGTTGATTATATGTGAAATCTTGCGTTTAGTTTACTACCATAGCGGGAAGAAATGCTACAAATGCATAATCCAACGGCTCTAGTGATGTTAGGACCTGCATAATTAGAAGTAAACTCTAATAAATAGAAAACCGCCATTTTAAGAGCAAGGATAAAAGTGTTTTGGGTCAACGTGACCATCATTTAGACCAACTAATAAACAATAAGTCGGTCAAACCGGTTGGATAAATTACCAGTGGATTAGATGCCTCGCTAGACTTAATATAATGAGACCATGTCTTTAGTAATAAGAACCCAGAAGAAGATATGAGTATGACTAATCTCGCTATCAATTGCAGATGCCATATCTCAAAATCAACTGCATGCACAAAACATGTATTTTTATATAGTCGGTTTTATGGGTCCCAGTTAGCTTCTTTAGTACTATATGGATATGATATTTTACCAACAACTTTAAACATATAGTTCGATTGAAAAAGTTATATGTGGCAATTTAAGGCTAAACGTAATGGGACGACTTTTTGCGGTCGGTCGTCCCATGTGGCAATAAAATGGACCTAGTCATCCCATTACGCCGACCGAAGCAAGACCTGGTCACCCCCAACCTTTGCAAAGTTAGGGTCTTCTGCACGACCTTACAATTGGAGTAAGATTTCGTATTAAAAAAAATTAACTCTTATATATTTTTATTTAAAAAAAATAAACAATCCCCCATTCACTATAAAATCTCACTTTTTATACCATTTTTAATCACAAAACAACACATACATTTTAATACACTTTCATTATCTTTTTTAAATGCTTGTTCGATACCTACATATCGAACGAAGAGAATCCAAGCGTATGGTTGGTTCAAAAAAACAAATTGACAAAGATATGGTTCATCAGAATGCGATTCAGGATAGCCTTGCAATTTTGATCATGCATACGACAACTAAATGAAGATCTTAGAAAAGCATACGAGAAATGTAATTCACATCCCACAAGAGAGCCGAGCTTTTGACGACACTTTCTTAAAAGAAGGTCTGATAAAGACTACGAGCTAAATCATTCTATGTACAGAAAGACAGCAAAACTAGAAGAAACAAATGAATCAAATTAGCTTGGATTGACATGCAGAAATAACAACCAACACCCAGGCTCAGAAAACCCATATAGGTGGAGTAGTCGTCATCAACAGACACATGAGATTGGTGATGTATATCCTTACTGGCGTGAAGAGATTACATCACCACATCTAGATGAAGAAGCCTTAAGAGAAAACTAGAAGACAAACAATGGATGAAAAGGCACGGGAGGAGAAGATTAGGCAAAAACAAGCTGATGATGATGAATACTTTATGGAATTTGGGGTGATGAGAATTGATTCAGATTATGAGTCATCAGATTAATAAACTAGAAACTATTTTAGTGTAATGTTGTTTTAATTTAATGTTTTAAATAAAGTATTGTATTTTAAATTCCGTTATTATATTTTTAAATTTTGAATTCCAACGGCTAGTTTTTCGTTATAAATACCCACACTATCTTCTCATTATATCACACAACTTCTTATCTAGCTATCCAGATGGATTCCAATTTCACTAACGAAATTGATCCATGGGAATACAGTCTTGATATAGACGACTCTGATCTCCATTTAACACCTGTTATGCGTTCGTCTAGTAGCGCACATGTTGAACCATCTCCATACACCCCAAATCCAGTTACCATAATACCCGGTCATACGGGTGTTCACCTCTCTAATAGCGTATGTGTTGAACCATCTTCCTCAACCCCAAACCCAGTTAGGATAATACCCGGTCCTGCGAGTCTTGTTCAGCGAGCCAAGCTGCTTAAAGAAAATGTATTTATTCTTGATCCGGATGGGGCTTTAATGTCGACACAAGAATATATGAGGTACTTTCCATCTTTTCCATCTGTTCGGTATCCTTTTTTTAACCATGGTTTCCAACCTCCTGACCAACTACTTAATGACGTTTTTTTACTCCTAATCAGGTTGATGCTTTGGAAACGGGACAAGAAAGGGATGTTGAGGCTTTCGTCTCTCTTAGATGATGTTTTGCTGAAGGTCAGTCCAGGGGCTGCATCATTTAGATGGACGCCTAGGGTTCCTGAGAAGGTAATCATATATGTGTGGCGTTTAACATGTGATCATTTTCCTACTAAGAGTAAATTTGGTAGACCGTGATGTGAATGTGGATATTGTTATTCGTCCTATTAGTGGTGAAGGGTTCAAATGACCGTGACCATCCATTTACATGTCAGCTTGTGGTTCCAGTTTAGCGAGGTATTTTCGGTTGGTGGCACGTGGGTGCGCTATCCTCATGTGGTGTTATAAATGCCATCAACTCCGCAAATTTTGATTTGGGGACCAGCTGAGAAATAAAATATATCCAGCAATTCGGTTTGTGGTGTCGTGGTTGATATGGAAGTGGTGTAATGACCGCATTCATGCTCTTCCTAAAAAACGCTAAGCCATTCTCAATGAAAATTTGGTGGTCTAGGTGAAAGTCCTCTCACATCTCGCTATTATAAATAGATGCTCAAAGTTCTCTGCTTCTTGATATAGCTAGAAGATGGATCCAAGATCAGTTCTGTGTGGTGTTTAAAGTTCTTTTACGCTGTATTTTTTGTAGTTTTCATTGTTTAGGTGATCATTCTCTTTTCTTTTGCTTCAACTTCAGCTTCTTCCTTAGAGAGAATGTTTTAGTTGTGATTTCATCCATCTATTTAATGGTAAAAAATTTCAATTTTAAGGATGGTTATAGATGAGATCATTTTCTTCTACTCAATAAGCTATCTAAACAACATTTGTTGCCAATAACATTCAATTTGTTAAAAAAAATTGCCAACACTATAAAGCAACTACGCTTGAACCTTTTCTCATTATTATCATGAAGTCCTCCCACGAACATATTGTAAAGACGGTTATTTGACTTCACTTTAACATTATGGGTAGGCTTCCGATTAAGTTTCTTCAAGAAACTCAATGGCAAACGACTGTTAGAGAATGACATAATCAGGATGTTATACATACAAAGTTATTCACTATCTAAAATAATAAGATGAAATAGAGTTAGAATTACTATGAAGTTCAAATGTGTTTTTCTAACATGGAAATAAAACAACGATTGTACTAGAGGTGATTATTTCTGTAACCGTGCATCTCCTTATCTAAAATAATAAGGAGAATGACATATTCTCCTTCCACAAAATGTATATATGAATAACGAAATTCATGTTTTAGTTTTTGTGTTTGTTTGTTTTGTTTTTTTTTTAAAATCAAAATGTATATATGAATAACATATTTCATTTTTTGCTTGAGATTATAGCGGGTTGGCTGAGATTGTCGTGGGTCGCTGCTGTTGCAGCGAGTCTAAGAGTGTACGAAACTTAAGAGTTATGAGCATAGGAACGAAGAATTGTCACAGTTTGTATCATAAAGTTTTGTAGCATGTTTAAGGCCAATAGGACCATTACAAATTGTTAGATCGAACAACGATGCCTTGTGTTACAAACAAACTTCTTGTCTGCTGTTGCAAACATCACTACAACAATATAAGGGGTTAGGGTTAACATTTTCGACCCTAAGTTACAAAGGGTGTCGACCCAAAGTACTTAGGGTCGACAATTTCGACCCTAAGTTCTCGATCCAAA